>JAEMWC010000836.1:335000-391241 GCA_016490735.1 Pachyseris speciosa | reverse complement strand
TAAAAACAATACGTATGGCGCGCTTATTAAGAGATTCTAATTTATCACAGTTTCTAGCACTACAAAAATGCCAGACCGTAGAGCAGTATAGAAAGTGTTAACTTGGTAGCTGTACAAATGAGGTTACGAAATCTAATCATGACATTCAATTGACTGTTGACTTTTTTTACATACTGAAGATACCAAGATACCAAGAGTCTCTTCTGGTTCGATCTCTGGTCAAGTATGGTCAAGATTCAGGTTACCTAGTCTGAGCGTCATTTTCCCACGTCCCAGAAAGGACGAGGAACGTCCATCGGCCGATCACATGGTGTCAAAAACGTGCTCCAGCTGGCTTGGTGTCGAGTGTAAACAGCGAGACATGGCCTCCCACAACTGGGCCTTAATGATGGTGATGTTCGCTCCTGTATCTACTAAAAACGTGACTGGTATTTCGTTCACGATCCCTTTAACGTATAGGCCATCTTTATCAGCACCAGCGGCATCCGTTTGGCTGAAAGTAAGGCGGGCCTTAGGGTTGACGGGTCTGTCTGAATTGTGTCTTCATTTTGATCAAATTCCAACATGGTCCCGTTGTTTGGAAGGGACTACAAGTTTAAACTTGCTCTATTGGCGTGTACATTTGCTTGAAAGCCGTTCTATCCGCTTTCAGCAATGAAGATGATAAAACAGTTCAGAGCAAATAAACTTAGTGACGCTTCTGCGTTGTTCTCGGACATTTTCATTGAATTTTCAACTGTCCAAAGAAACGTTGTAACACATCGAAAAATTTTCACGCCCTTTTGTTTAGTCATGTGATCGACAAATGTTTCCTTTTTTTCGGTTTCTCTTTCTCTGGATGCCTTTCTATCATTATTTTTGTTCAGATTCCCAACTAAGTGTCGTAGAGTTTTTATAATAATATAAAACAATTATTCTACTCGGGCTTGCTGGATATGAAATGATCATAACAACTCGGCGCTACGCGCCTCGTTGGTTATCTATCATTCTATATCCAGAGCGCCCTCGTAGAATAATTGTTAAATATTCTGACAAAGATAAAGCTCTCTGTTAAATGTCATTACTATAAAACAATAGCAATAACAAAAATATTCAGAAAGGTTGCTTACTGTTTATCGCTCACAAAACCCTCGACTCCGTCTGTTCCAGCAGCAATACCTAGTGACATCATGACCACAACTGCGGGAATTCCTAAAAGGTATTAGCAAGATGAAGATAAACAACTATGTTTTGTATGCGGAATTAATTTTCTGTGCTACCAGTCTTGGCATCGATCTCTGATCCCTGAAGCATTGAAGGGGGTTTAAACCCAAAAAAGTGCATGTATGGACCATTATAATGGAAGGAGTATGTACTAGTTATGCAACGCTATTGAGTGGTATACCATGGAATATGCCAGGAGTGACTTCTATTTTCTCGGTATACACCGCCGCAAGCCGTTAGGTGACTGCTCATATAAAGAACATACAAGTGAGAAGTGGTCTATTCCATGGTAAACTGCGAGAAATAAAGCTTTGCGAAACTATTTTATACAATGTAATAGAAATTATATAGACCTATACAAACAATGCAGTGCAGGACGGGAAGGTTTGGTGGGATACCGACAAACATAAAACGGCTTTTCGGCATTCTGATTGGCTGCATTTTGTAAAGCGTGGTATAAAATCCCTTACACCCCATTGTTCAAATTCAAAATTGCCAACCTAACGGTTGTTTCGAGAGTCGCTCGTTATTCCTTCAAGCGTAAACTGTAAGGAACGAAGACTCGAGCTGCGAGATTTTATTTTGTGCGTTTCCTGTATATTTGTCCTTACCCCACGACATGCCATGATACACTGACATTTTATGGTTGACGTTGTAAACTTTAACAACAAACAAGTAAAGGCAAATTCCCTCCACAAGCATCCAGCACAATGCTGCCATGAAGAAATACTGCATTAGAGCTGCCACTGTTACACAGGCGCCCTGCAGGTTAAGATCGATAAATGAGTAATTCAGCCAGTCAGTCATTCATTCAAGCAACTGATCAATCAATCAATCAAGTGATGTAGTAGTGCAACAGTTGGGATGTGTGCACGGCATTAGCAACCGTTCATTCATTCATTCATTCATTCATTCATTCGTTCGTTCGTTCGTTCGTTCATTGAATCATTCCTTCCTTCCTTCCATTCCTCTTTCAGCCGTGGCCTTCGACAGAGTCAGCATCTATTTTAATATTCCTACCAAGTTTACTTCTTTTTACCTTGTTCTCGGTTGCACCTATCCCGGCAAGGAAAGTGATTTGTCCTGCTAACAAGGTGGCGACCAAACTCACTCGAATCTGGCTTAAAGGTGATTCATTGTCTCTGTTGGCAGATAAACAAAGAAACTATTTAAGGAGATAATTAACGAAGAAAACAACTGAAACTAGAGTCCAATTTCCTTCACTCGTACTTCTAAGAGGCAATCAAAAATTGAAGTTCGGTACTTCACTGATTCAACTACACAGTTGTAATATTACGACAAATTAGTAAAACGAGATCTGAATTCCTTTCCATACTTTATTTTCCATACTTTAATTATTTCCACTGTTGATCAAGTACAGATAGTGGCACTGCTTTCTCTAATGCATTGCATTTTTCAAGTACATTCAACATTGCTAGTGCCATAAAACGACGGCATAGAAAACAGACTACCCAGAAAATGATCCTAGGAGTTTGTGTTCCCTCATAGCTAAGTTAGCTTGCATTAAATAACGGAGAATTTTTTGCTTAAACGTCACTGGAATCTCGGTGATATGTGAGGCGAAAAATATTCAGCTGAGTGAAACTATTTGTAAATACGTCATCTGAAACAGAGACAGTACTATAAGAAAAAGAGTGAGGTTTCTGCGGTATTTTCATGTCACGAAAGTGAAAGCTAAAATCGTTTATCATTCAAAAATTAATGTCCAGAAATTGAAATATTGTAGAAAAATAGCAAACAGCAGGAGTGATTGATATTCCGTACTTGAGTTATTCAGCTAAATCAGATGTACCACTCAAAACCACAGTCAAACACGGCAGCCGGATTGAAAACATCTGGAGTTTAGTTTGACCATGTTAAAACCTTTCGTTTTCCTGTTGGACTTGCAATCATTCGTATAAACACTTCTCTTAACATATTAGTTGTTCAGACCTCAATAACAAGAACAATTCAGGCTTGAACGGGAATCGAACCCACGATCTCTGCGATACCGGGCAGCGCTCTACCGACTGAGCTAACAAGCCATCTGGGAGCTGGTCGTTTTGTGGGTTTTGTTGAAGAACATACCAACAACTTTAGAACCTCAAGAGTAGATATTGCCTTTATGCTAGCATATGTCGGTAACTTACGAGGACGGGATCAAATCGATGCAAGGGTTAAATACAACAAGATCAGCCAGTATCTGCCGAACTATAGAGTTGAGTCATATTCTGCATATTGACAATGATTTGTAGGCCAAGGATTATCGTAACAAATGAGCATGTAATTAGGATGTTAGGATGTGCATGTTGGATCATTAAAATGATAAGGTTAGTCCAATCAAGGAAAAAGATGCCGAGAGCCTCCGGTTTTATTTCACCAACGCTCAATCCAATATTTTAACAACTTACGTTAACAGAAGGTAACAGGTTATGGTGATAACTGCTCCGGGAAGAGACAACGACAGGCCCACGTATGTGAGTATTTCTAACAAGTCCACTTCACTTTGAGGCTATTTTAAGAGAATATAAAAAAGAGGAGGTCAATTAGAGAATAACTTCATAATAGTCGTGCAAAGAGCAGGTACAAGCTTTCATTGGCAATCTGGGTCAAGGAAGCATCTTATGCCTGTAACTTTGGTTGGAAAAGTTAAGGCTGCGTTCTTTAGGTTTTGTCTTTTCACTGTCCCCATCCAAAGGACTCTTTCCAAGTAAATGATGCACTTAGGTCGTATAGTCGTTGGCGTACGTGCATATAACGAGGCTCGGTTAGATAGTTCTTAGAGTGAAAAAAGTGCCCTTCTCAGTGTTAGTTACGAATAGTAAACGGAACACAGGGATTCCTCACACAGAGGAAGCTTCGTCTTGAGTTTCAAAGAGACGCAGTCTTAGAGGTTTAATTTAGAGCTTCAAGGAAATTAAAGTCATGTATGGCAACTGCCCTCGGAGACAAAAATTTAAAGTTGGGTAAAGAGAGCTGTCAGTTAAACAATATCACTCTTGATTATTGTTACTATGTACCACCTTCGATAGAAGAACCTCAATCATAACTGATTATTACTTTAATTATGATTTTTTATAAAATAGTATGAAGTAGGTGCACCATCTAAACTTACCAGGCATGAGCTAGTGTCAGTGAAGTCCATGAGAACAGCAAAATGTGTCATGTGATTGCAGACGCAAACTGTTTCTGAGCTGGTGATTTTCTCTGCGTGACAGCCTTCCCCTGACCAGCCTTCGGTACTAGACAAATTTCAGAACCTCTAGTCTGACTGCAGACATTAGTTTCAAGTGAAGACCGGGGGAATGAGGGAAGGGGATGGAGAGACGTATTCCGGTACATAGTGATTGGTCATTTTCCCAGTTGCCAAACGTTCTGCCAAATAAGGCTGGGTTCAAACTTTCTTATGAAAATGAAATCTCAGTCGTTTGCAACTTTAACTAACATTCATCTGAAAAACTTTGGGCGAGGAATCGTTTTGAAGAGAAGGTTGAACTGAATTGGAAATTGCCTAATATAATGCAGGGTTATTGGCAATGGGTTTCCCCTCTTTTCTCTCCCTCCCATCTCAATTGACGAGTTTCGATTGAAGATATTCTAAAGAATCATGATTGCTAGGTGGAACAAAATTACTTCCTTACTTGTCTTCTGAGTAGTTCCAAAAGACGCATTTTCTTTTCTTCCGTGCAGGCTGAAAAAAAGATTCAATTGGCATAAGCAAACGCCCGTCTTTACTCCAACGTTGTTAACGCTAATAATGGTGACGTTGGTGACGCCTTAGCTTGTGACGTAGGGATTACGTCCACCTTGGATTTCCGGATTTTCTCTAAAAAATGTTACAGGAGTCGACCATATAGTTATCAAGAGCAATAGAAGAAGGTGGCCTAAGTAAAAGAAAAATCCTGCTTGTAAAATATTGTTGCCATATCAATCAACATTAATTTCTGTGAATTTTAACCTATGACCCTCAATTGTTCCCTGATAATTCTTTCAACATTCGCCAAGCTTAGTGCGCTTAATTTTTAATATTGGCTAAAGTGCACCTAACCCCCAAAATTTTTGTTTCGCTAAAATAAATCTTTGCACCTGTTTGAAACGCATTGCGCCTTTTTGAGCAAATCTTGACTAGTTATTTTGACTTTTCTAGGGTGTTAAAATTGCAAAATCTGGCCCCACGACCGAGTCAGAAGGGGCTTGGGTCTATTCTCGATTTGACGTCACAAACTGTTTGGCATGCATATTTACAAAGACTTAATGCGATGTAAATCAGTTTGTGACGTCAAATCGAGAATAGACCCAAGCCCCTTCCGACTCGGTCGTGGGGCAGACGATGGCCAGATTTTGCAACTTTAACACCCTAGAAAAGTCAAAATAACTAGTGAGATTTACTCGCGCAATGCGTTTCAAACAGGTGCAAAGATTTATTTTCGCGAAAAAAAATTTTGGGGGTTAGGTGCACTTTAAGACCATTGCTGATTATTTAATAAAAAAAACATGCAGAGCTAGATCTCAGCTCAACTATTAAATATCATAATCATGATATTCACTAGCTACCAGCTCACGTCAGTTTTTCGTTTATTCTGTTATTGTTATTTTAATGGCTTATACCCCTTAGCGAAACTGATCTTACCTTAATGTTCTTGAACACCAAGGTGATATTTTTTAGCAACATCTCTGGCCGAGAGTACACTGCGGCTGATGCTATTATTGTGTTAAGTTCCCTAAATAAGGTAACGAGTAATAATAGAATGCAATATCCGGCTGATCATGTAGCTATACCTTAATATACTTAGCTGTGATTTCTAACACATAACAAGAAACGTAAAATGCAGCTGCAATGAAACTAACATCTCAATGACAGACCTTGTCAATTAAAAGACCCTTGAGCAAAACAAATCGAAACCTTGCCGAGTAGGTACTAAAATATTAATCCTCTTTCCAAACGTGGAATGTAAACTCTCCTCCTGCTCTTAATAGCCAGAAAGGCTTGAAGCTCAATTTCCACAACAGTTTTGTAGTTAATATATTTAACTGGTTAGCGATCACGCTGCCCTGCTAAGATAGTTGGTATGGCATTGACCGATGATTGACAGGCCAAACGTCACATAGCATATTTAATACGTCCATTCTCCTGAATATAAAAAAAGTTATATATGGTTGTACAACTGCGCAGTTTACTGAATGTTTTACTCGAATTAAACTGTCACATACAATATTCCATTTGTGATGTTGGATTTGGTCCGTTCTGCCATGAAGAGCTGGTTATGAAGACGTTTGTACATGACCCCAGTGCAACTGAACCTACATAGAGATAAAATAAACCAAAACACGCAACAGTCTTTGCTAATTTCAAAAGACTCTTTCTCACCCAGATGTAGGTATCTATGTAGTCGATGCTGCTTTCACACATGTACACTTGTTATAGAAAGACAAACAACAGTTGAATCGGCCGGAAGCGATTCCCTCGTCTCCCCAGAACTGGTCAGGGGAGGGGATGTATTTAAACAATGCACTTGTCGAGGCACCCAACCTGAACAACTTGGCCAATACACCAGAAACTTAATAGCGTAATGCGCCTACTTTTCCCACTCAACCAAGTAGTCATCGGGTTTTGAGCACCGTGCTTGATATGCTCTGCAAATGTCGTGATCCAACCAGCCAATTCAGTGAACAAGTATACGTAGCTGAAAGCTTTGCCTTGGCGATTGTAAACTTGGCCTTTGAGAGCTCGTCGTTCCATACAAACCTCCCTTGTTGGATTGATCACCAACCGAAAATTACGAAACTGAGGCCATTTCAAAGTTTTCAGAAAACTGCATAGACGTGTGTTCCGCTAATTGGAAGCAGTGTACTTACAAGGAAAGCATACTTACTATTTTCTTTCAGATTTTCAGCGCGGAATGTTGACTGAGTTTCCTTCTTCAGTCTCACCGAAATAAAAATCTGTCTCATTTTGGAAGAAGAATCGTTTCACCTTAAAATCTGGAATAGAAAATAATTACATTTCATTTTCCAGAATCTTAAAATTGTCATACATGATCCAGTTATCTTCATGGAAATTATGCCTTAGGCCTAACCAAACCCGCGTGGTCCTCCACCTTCCGCGAGTAAGCGAATATATTATAAGCCTTATATTGGGTTAGGATAGGCATTTGAAGTTCACTATAATCCCAACAGCCATAGCTTTTTGTGCATGACCCCACCAGTACTTCCAGGAATTTTCAATTTAAAACGTGGCATCCGAGCCAAAACCAAACTTCTTTTTACGTTTCCTTACCTTTATGTCATTTCGTAACATGGTTAATGGCGATAATATTTATGATGGCAATGACGATATGTAAACAGTATATTAAGGTCTTAGATTGTACAGTCCCAATCCTGTTGACCAACAGCGTCCATCATATCTTACCAGCATCCAGTGTATTCTTTAAGATCGAGTAAGCTTTTGGCTGCCTGGCTTCTTTAGCCCTTAAATGGTACTGAATTGTATTTTCCTAATGTCACTGGTTTTTGTTTCTACGTGCAATTGTTTTTGGTACAAGGTTATTTTTGTTGTCTGGGGGAACAACGTTTCGGGTGCGTTTGGACACCGCGTTTAGTGCTGTTGGAAGTCACGCTAGGAGTTGTTGGATGTTATACGTTGTTGTTCCAGCTGCCAAAAACTCCCACACATGGGCCTTACAGATTTGAAAGAACTGACCCTAGCTATTAAAGCCACATTACACGATTTGAACGATTGCCATAATTGACGGGTAGTGCAGGATGGATAAGTCGAGTGAAATTCTCGCTGCCGTGGGTCACCATGGGTCGCAGTGGCTGTATACTAAAATAACCGTGTTAAAGGGCAATGTTACGCTATTTGACAACTTTTAAAAAGCTAAAAGATGTCTTCGCATCAATTGAATTCCAAAAATAATGGTCTAGTTTTGCTATTAAAGACTATTTGAAGGTATTGAATCTCTATCCTGTCGGATGGCAAGGATGGAAATGGATTGAAACTTGAAAAAATTAGCCATTGCTACCGTCTTCGAAAATCATCAAGAAAGTTATTATGGTTAGCCCTCCCTGATAAAATTCATTTGGTATCTTTGTCATAGTTGTACAGAAGCACTTTGTTCATGAGTAAAGGCTCAAAGTAATTATTTTAGCACAGAATTAAACTAAAACACCAAAATCCTCGTGACGTAACTTCTTTAATTATGCTAATAAATTTTACATAATTACTTAATTTATCACTCATGTTGTAAAGATGGGGAATTGTTTCACTTATTTGTTCTTCAGCATATCTGACAACGAAATCTTCAAAAGCGAGGGTTATGTAATGTGCGTCTTGGTCTTTTTCGATGTCCGTTTCCTTCGCCTGTTTGTCGCTTGTAGATACGTTCTTTAAATCTTCTATTGTCTTTTCCAACAGGGATTGTGCATTCTACAAGCAAACAAAAACAGAGTACAGTCTTCCAAACTTTAACTGAAGAAAA
The DNA here is from genome assembly GCA_016490735.1 of Pachyseris speciosa. NCBI lineage: Eukaryota > Metazoa > Cnidaria > Anthozoa > Scleractinia > Pachyseridae > Pachyseris > Pachyseris speciosa. Next base: position 382,560 of record JAEMWC010000836.1, on the reverse strand, counting down.
TGGTTCATTTCATCATTCGTGTTTAGGAAAGACATGAAAATGAGGAGGTATTTACAGTAAGTTCAATTGTTTTTAAGTAAACAACCCCCCAGTTTGAATTAATACAATTTTGGATAAGTTTAAGGCATCTACTGATAAACTACTATACCTGTAAGGCATTTTGCTGTCCAGTATCAAAGTCTTCGTCGATTGAAGTACAGAACTTTTCCATCTAATAGATGACATTACAGAGAGTTAGATCAAGCACATGCTGATCCGATATGTGCTTTCCTACCATAATTTTTGTCAAACGAAATTATCCAAAACATCTCACGGCTGCTAACCTCTTATCTTCTTTGCGAACCTTAAGGTCTCATTGATACACCTCTATGTTTTTATCAATATAATACCGTGCTTAGATATGAATTTACAGCGCGAGTTTACAGTTAATTCATGGGACAGATAGGAGAACGTTCAACATTCTTACAGATTTTTCCGACGGGGCCAAGCTTCCTTCCATTACAGTTTGAGTGGAGTCTGGAAAAAAATAGTTGTTAGTTTATTTGCTTCATGAATGTTGACATGTTCCTCGAAAGGAGCTTTAAAAGGGTAAATAATTACAGGTTTGTTTCTTCAGGAAGTCCTTTATGAAAGACAGATGTTACGTACTGTTTATTCTTATGGAAAGTACTTGGTTTAATCACTGACTCAAAATGTGTGTACGTGTTTCTCTTTGAGGACCTGAGACCCCTTTGCCAAGACGGTTTGTAGCCGGTCCTTGTTAGGGTATCGCTGTGTAGTATGGCACAAAGTTCTGCTTTACTATGTTTCTCACGTGGTTAAGCGAGTGCAGAAGTAAGCTTTGAGGAGAACATTTCCTGGACACTGAAAAAGAGAGTCGCTACAAGATTTATATACCAAAACATCTAATACTCGGCAGGGTAGTCACGCTCAAGGCAGTCAGCTCAGCAACTCAAGCCCTTGCACTCTTCTCAACTGTCGCACAAAGTATTTTTCCCCAACGTAATCAAAGGAAAACAGGGCTAATGTAAGCATGAACTGATTAATTAAGGGCCAGATGTCATTGTCATTGCCATTGTCTTTTTATTGTCATTTCGTTGGCATCGCCATTGTCACTATCACTATCACTATCACTATCACTGTCAGTCTGCTATCGCTATCGCCTTCGTCATTGTCACTGTCACTGTCACTGCCATTGCCATTGTCATTGCCATTCCATTGCCATTGCCATTGCTATTGCCATTGGCACTATCAGTGTTATTGTTCTGGTCATTGATGATGACTTAGAGTACAAGTTATCAACACTTACCGTTATAATTGCACGAGCACTTCTTAATCTTCAGTTTTAGGGCGGTACTGTTAGTACCGCGGCCACATTCACCCTTCATCTTGAAGAGACTCCACATTGTGCGCTTGACGTCACATTCACCACCAACGAATATGGTAAACGTTTTTAATTTTTTATTTAAACCAACAAGTATTCAATTTCGGCATGCAGGCTTCTTCTATTGTGCAGTTTTTAAACCACTCGTGAGAGAATCGTCTTATCTTTTCCCTCGGCCGGTACTCAGTTTTAATTTGTATACAAAGATCAGGTACAAGAATGACTTCAATCATACGAGAAGAGTTTCCTGCAACTGGAGAGAGAAATTAATAGGCGTGATTTAAAGTCAAAATAAAAATCAACAGAAACTCAAAAACATATCATTGGAAACTTACATGGCTTAACACCACAAAAATTTTGTTTATCAACGGAGTTGATAATGTAAATTGACCACCGTACAGGGATTCGATTAGCTGACGTTTCGAGCGTTAGCCCTTCGTCGGAGCGAATCGAGGAATTGTGGGTTGTGTATGGTTTATATACAGAAAATGGAGCTACGCTATTGGTGGTAACATGGTAACGTGAAAAACATGAATAAATTAATTGAATGAAAAGCGCTTGTTGATACCGTGGGGATTAAGAGTGCCAATTTGAAAGATCAGTTTTTGCTCGAGATTTTTACGGCTTTCCGTGGTACCTTGATGTAGGGAAAGGCCGGAGATCGACATGTGTTGTTTGGAATGGTTAGGGAGATTAAAATGCCGAGCGACAGGTTTGGATGCGTCTTTGTCATCTTTCTCAACATGACGAAGATGTTCTCGGAATCGGTCACCTAGTCGTCTTCCTGTTTCGCCGATGTATAACTTTTTGCATAATGTGCAGGTTATGCAATAGATAACATTTGCGGAGGTACACGTGAAACGATCAGTGATCTTAACAGATCGCTTAGGGCCCGATATTTTGTCAGTGTTTTGAATGAAAGGACAAGTTTTGCATCGCGAGCGCGCGCATTTAAAAGTGCCAGGTTGTTCAGTCGTTTTGAATGCGCTTTTAACTAGAAAGTTACCTACATTTTTGTCACGTTTGAATGAAATCAGCGGTGGTTCCGAAAAAATTCTAGCAGTTTCTGGATCATTTTGCAGTATCTTAAAGTTATTAAGAATGATGGCCTTAACTGGGTTATTATGCGGGTGAAATGTGAGGGTGAATGGAATTCTGTCATTCTTTTCCTTTTGTGACGTCTGTAGTGCTGACTGTTGATCAATCTGCTGAGCGTGGTGATGGCCCGATTGAACTACAGAATCAGGATAGCCACGTTTCTCGAAAAAAATGGCACATTTCCTCTGATTTGTTGGAAAAATCAGAGTCATCACTACATAGACGTCGAAGTCTAAGAAATTGAGAATAGGGACTGGCGTTTTTGACATGAGATGGATGTGAAGATGAATACAACAAATAACAGTGAGAATCGGTGGGTTTGTAGTGCACACTGGTACATAAACCGTTGCCGCTGATAAAAACTTTGATATCAAGAAAGGCCAGGGAAGTTTCCGAAATTTCCCAGGTATATTTTAGAGCCGGGTGAAAGGAATTAACGGCGCTTATAAATTGATTGATTTCCTCCTTGCTAGACGAAATTGCGCCGATACAGTCGTCAATGTAGCGACCGTAGAGTTCAGGTTTAGGACCGTTGTACTGATTGAAAAATTAGTACTCGACGTACCCTACAAAAAGATTGGCGTAGCTAGGTCCCATTTTTGTGCACATCGCTACACCATTAATTTGCTTGTAATAGTTATCAGCGAAAGAAAAACAGTTAAGTGTTAAAACTAGTTCAGCTAGGCGGAGTAGCGTTTCCGACCTAGGTTCCTTGACGGTGCGTTGATCGAAAAAATACTTAAGTGCTTGAAGACCTTCGCCGTTAGGAATGACAGTGTATAGAGATGTAATATCCATGGTGAAAATTAGTTTGTCTTCGCCGGTGAAATTGAAATCGCGGAAAATTTCAAGTGCGTGATGACTGTCTTTAATGTAAGATGGCAAAGATTTGACGATGGGCGCCATAATCTTGTCTAAATAGCTAGAAATGAGTTCGGTAGGGCAACTACAGGCAGAAACGATAGGTCGACCCGGGTTGTTAGGTTTGTGGATTTTGGGTAAAAAGTAAATACACGAAGTTCTCGGAGTAGTTATGATGAGATTAGTAGCGGTAGCCGGCAATTCTTGTTTGACTATTAGGTCCTGAATCGTGTCTTTGACAATTTTTTGGTTGGTGGAAGTGAGATCCTTCTCGACTTTAGCATAAAAGGAGGTGTCAGAAAGTTGCCGCAAAGCTTCTTCTTTGTAAAGGTCGGACCGCCAAACAACTACCGCGCCGCCTTTGTCGGCCGATTTGACAATAACATCGTTATTGATCGTTTCACGTGTACCTCCGCAAATGTTATCTATTGCATAACCTGCACATTATGCAAAAAGTTATACATCGGCGAAACAGGAAGACGACTAGGTGACCGATTCCGAGAACATCTTCGTCATGTTGAGAAAGATGACAAAGACGCATCCAAACCTGTCGCTCGGCATTTTAATCTCCCTAACCATTCCAAACAACACATGTCGATCTCCGGCCTTTCCCTACATCAAGGTACCACGGAAAGCCGTAAAAATCTCGAGCAAAAACTGATCTTTCAAATTGGCACTCTTAATCCCCACGGTATCAACAAGCGCTTTTCATTCAATTAATTTATTCATGTTTTTCACGTTACCATGTTACCACCAATAGCGTAGCTCCATTTTCTGTATATAAACCATACACAACCCACAATTCCTCGATTCGCTCCGACGAAGGGCTAACGCTCGAAACGTCAGCTAATCGAATCCCTGTACGGTGGTCAGTTTACATTATCAACTCCGTTGATAAACCAAATTTTCGTGTTTCACTCCCGCACCGACGCAGCACCACAGTTTCTTTAGAAACTAATCCCTTCAACACCACAAAGGTTGACAAAATGATTGTTTTTGTCCTAGTATGACGTATGATGTTTTTGTGCTAGTATGCTGCTCGGTTTTTCTTTACTGAAAGTTTCCTGTCCATGACTGGACGAATGTTGTTTCTTACAAAAACGCTGATCTCATCAGAATTAGTGGTGTTTCGATAACCGTCTGCTTTTTAAGCCTAAAAGAACTAAGCTTATCGTCTACGGAACCCGGAAAAAACCTCCCGGATATTCAAGACCTAACACATGTGCGTGTCGTCAAAGACCTCGGCGTGATTTGCGATGCGAAGCTTTCTTTCCACGATCATATCGTTAAAACAGTCTCTTCCGGCTTCTCTCCGTTAGCTCAAAGTAGTCATGTGAAACACGTGTTCGATAGAACGACTTTAAACACCAATACGTAATTAACACCTTAGTTTTTAGTAAGTTATTTTATTGCTCATCAGTTTGGTCCAACGCAGTGAAGTCTAATCTCCTCAAGCTCCACGCGGCTCAGAACTTCGCAGCGCGGATTATCTGTGGCCCTAGAGAATTCGACCACGTCACACCCCTTTTAAAGGAACTAAGGTGTATTCCTATTAAATCGCAGCTATATCTCCGCGACGCCGTGCTTGCCTTCAAGTGCATGACTGGCTCTGCCCAATATTACCTTTCGTCGCAGCTCGTAAAACGTGATGACGTGAGCGGTCGCAACACTCGCAGTTCACAACTTTTACAAACCCCCCTTTTAAATCGAAAACTGGACAAAGAACTTTTTATTACCGTGGGGTTACGCAGATCACAACGCAACGTGTTCTGCCTGATTGGGGTATTTGCATAACTTCGCCCCCAATCAGATGATTGACGGGACAGAAAAACCCAAAACCCCTGCGAAGTTTGCAAAACACGCAGCGTGATACAACGAATTTTTTTCTGCAACGTACACAAATTATAAACGTATAAAAAGAGTGGAAAACGCAACAACACGTTAAACAGATGGTGGCATGAGTCATGTCGAAACATGTCTTTAAAGAAATGTATCGTGATTCTCAAATTTAGATCTGTGGTAATAAGGAAGCTCCGGTGGCCCGAAGGGCTGCCAAGCGGAGCACCATTGTTAAGAAAATATGGTAATCTATCTATTCGAGAAAATTTGGCTTCGGCCACCAAACGTACGTCGTACGCCCGTACGTCCGCCTTCCATGTATGCGACGTAGGATGTCCCATTAATTGTGTGTTGTAACCCGTTGTACATCTTTTGATATTGAACGTCAATGTTATGGCCAATTGACACCTGTCAAAACAAGGCATCCGCTGACCAGTAGTACGTGACCATATCGCGGGCTAAATTTAAGAGAACAGCTGTTTTTTTGTGAAGTTGGCCGCTGGTCAGGTACTGGTTTTCGATTGGATCGCAGGCTCAAGCCAGGTGTTGGACACCCAAACCAAATCGAGGCTTAATTTTTCGCACGCTTTCTGCGGCTCGATATTTCACATTCAGTTGGTTTCTTCATTTTGAGCACAACAACTTCATCTTCTTCGAAGTTCTGTCTTTGAATTCGCGTAAAAGGCATAAAAATCAAGAACTACTTAAAAGATACTCCTTAAGGTGAATTTTCAACTGATTTTTTAGGCAATTTTTGTTATCATTTATCACTGTTGGCCTTGCCAACCGCACGACTCTAACACCTGCGCAGATTGCAGACTTCTTGAGTTTCGTTCTTAGATCCACATACTTCCAGTATGATGGACTGATTTACGAACAGCAAGAAGGAGCAGCCATGGGTAGCCCGGTATCGGCAGTGATAGCTAACCTCTACATGGAGGGCTTTGACATCGACGCCCTGTACACCTAAGATCTGGAAACGCTATGTGGATGACACCTTTACCATCTTAAGTCGTGACAAAGTTGACTCGTTGTTACAACACCTCAATAGTCAACAGCCGACGATCCGTTTCACAATGGAAACTGAGAATGACAACTCGATTCCCTTCCTTGATACGTTGATCATCAAGGATTCGAATGGATACCTCTCTACCTGTGTTTACAGAAAGCCTTCACACACTGACCAGTACCTAGGGTATGACTCACACCACCCGCAATCTGTAAAACGCGGTATTGTCAAGTGCCTGTACGATCGATCTAAACACCTCGTAATAAAACCATCAGTTATCTCTCATGAAAAGAAACAACTCTCATCGGTCCTTGTTTCCAACAGTTATCCGTTTTCGTTTGTAAAAAATCTTACGAAAACCGAGGGACGAACAACCACTAAAGAACCTGTACCCGAAATTAAATCTACTGTGGTTCTGCCATACGTCAAAGGCACATCGGAAGCTCTTCGCCGTTGTCTACAACAGCAAGGCATACGGACTGTTTTCAGATCTGACACAACTCTTAGATCACACCTAGTGCGATCTAAGGACATTGTCGATCCCGTAAAACAAGACGGAGTAGTCTACAAGATTCCCTGCGAATGTGGCAGGGTTTACATTTGAGAGAAGGGAAGATCTAAGCATGAACGGATTGAGGAACACGATAGTGACATACGGCTTGCCCGAACCCAATCCTCCGCCGTTTCAGAACATAGCAACGCGACCGGACATTATCCGCTCTGGGACGAAGTTAAATTTATTGCCCGAAACCCACATTGGTACACCCGTAGGGTTAAAGAGGCTATTCACATAAGACTTCACCCTAACAACATCAACAGGGAGAGTGGAATTGGAATTCCTGAAGCGTGGATACCCACGATCAAACAATACAACAGCCGAACAGTACCAAAGCGAACGGATGAGGGAACAATTTCTAGCCTTAACGACAAGGATCGAAATCCTCCAATCAACAACATCCTAAGCGAGGATCGAAACGCAGCAATCACCACCAGCCACGGTGCTTCTTATACTCACACTCAGCCAGTCGACACCATCACCTAAAGAAGACCAGCAGTAAAGCGGTCGAAACGCCGCGATCCACGTCTTTGTGACTCAATCGTGAGACAAAGGATTAACTCAGCTATCACAAGTGATATTAATCAGTTAATTTTACTCGGCCCCATGCGATTACCTATCCAAACTATCAGGACTGTTTTCCTTTTTCTCTTTTGTACGACATTTAAGATTAGGTCTTAGCTTAACGTACTACGAAATATGTTTTTCCCGGTTAAAAGGTCAAACATTTTCATCCAACATCGGGTTTGTCACAGATAACGTTTGGTGGCTAAACGCATAACAATGCTTGACCAAACAGCGGACCAAGTGAGTCCAAAAAAATGATTTTTGCGTATACGTATTATCGCTGAAATTTTCGACGTTATGTGGTTTATTTGGTTGCTTTTTACCATTTGTTTACGATTTGTTTGTTGGGGTGGCGAAACGATCAAACGTTTGTTCGTAATGCGAAATTTTGGATGAACATGTTTGATCTAGATCAAACATGGAAAGCCATTTAATGCACTATTGTGAGTGGTGGCTAAAGCTTCAAACATGCTCTTTCAACGATGTTGGATGAAAATGTAAGATCTGTCTTAGATTGCTAAATTTGTTTTCGAACAAACACACGCGTCGACTGTATTGTTTTCTTGTAATGTTTTGAGGTTTTTGAACCGCAGTCAATTCCTGTTGACTGCTCTAAACATAAAATATTGGCGCAAGGAAAGCCAAGCGGCGTTGCTTAATACTAGTTAAAAAAACTAATAATTGTGGAGCTCCGCTATTAGGCTTGGCTAAATCTATATATTATCCGTTTGTTTACCTCTAAGAAGACCTGAATATAGAATTGTCACTGCTAGTCCAATAAGTGCAGGAAGTACGAGGCTTCCAACCTTTTCTCAGATTCGGCAAGCTTCGACGCGGAAAAACTCTGTTGGATTAAAATCTTCACAATGTTATAAAGATGTGCAGGAAAAGGAGTTTAGGTCTTTCGATGTCGATTTGTTAACCTTGAGCGCCCACATGTCAGATACACAATACAATTTTCAAAGAGCTAGTTTTCCAGAATCAGAAAGCGGGCGTCTATACTTCTGCTTTACAAGGTGTCCCGAGTAAATGTTCATAGAGAGTCTTGTTTGCATATTCTTTGGTTTAATGGAGACCATTAGTACAGTTGAATCCCGCTTATTCGAACCCTCAATTGAAACAACAGTTCGAAATGGCGAAATTACTTCCGTTAGCGGTCTACAACTGATCCGTTTACGGTCTACAACCTCCACCACATCAGCTCCATCACAATACCTCATCCACTGTGCTTGCGCATGAATGAGCTCGAAAAGCATAACGGAGGGGTGGGGGGGGGGTAACATCCCCTCGACCCTTCCCTCGTACCACGGCGGTTATGAAAGTCAAGCGATCCTTTGGAACAAGCTGGGCCCGGTTGTTCCAAAGCCAATTATAACGCTAAAAAAGGGTCAGGTTTTTCTCGATGGTTAAGAAGGTTTTGTAAATCAATTTTACGCTTAAAGTAAAGTTAAATTCCAGCCAACACTTAATGGCGAAAATCTTTTGGAAATGTTTGCGTTGAACACTAACTAAACTGGACTCAAACATCACTCTAACCCAGGATTAATTATTGTTTAGTCTCGCTCTGAAAAACTGCACCATGTATTTTATACCTACCAGGACCGTTATCCCCATCCTCACAGCTGCATTTGCGGACCATGATGATAAACAAATCCTTCCAAACACGCTTGCAGCGAATTACATTAATAACTATAACGTTGCTTTTTCCTGAGGAATTTTTGAATCTCTGAGTTGTTGCACGAAACTTTCTAGCGCACTGTTTGATCCAGCGTTCTCTCGAAGACGTTTCGTTGAAGCAAAACGCAAACATTTCGCACCACCTCAAACAATAAGGATAGCGATAATCAGTAGCGTAGGTTGAGCATTGTATCTGGAACCTACTCTTGCTGATGGCTTGACTACTTAAAAGTCTCTGACAGCCATCGCTTAGGCGTAATGGCTTTCCAGGGCAGGTTCGTGCTTCTGGGAGGTGGATTTCTGCAATAAGAAAATTTTTTTTTTTTTTTTTTGTAATTTGTTTTATTTTTTTTTACAACGCATTACACTACTTACAAAACATTGGGTACAATATTTGCATCACGCTACTTACAATACATACTTACGCATTACAATAACTTGGTTTTTTGTTTTTTTACACGTTTACATTACATTAAACTACTTACAAAATACATACAGTCTCTTTGAAAAAAAAAAATTATTATTAACAATTCACACTTTCATACACGCGCATACGCGTACACGACATACACACACACACGCGCGCACACAAACGCTACAACACCATACACGACTGACCCTGGTGTTGGTGTGTTCAAACCTACTGCGTACAACTGATATGCAAAACGCGGTAATTAGGTACGCGAGTTATAGATCGATGTTTTTCAGAAATTTGCCCCATTTCGCTGTGTAATCAGGTAGCTTATTCTTTGACTTTGCAACCTCTAGTTCAAGAATTTCAATCTTTCTTATTCTAGCGTTAAAAACTTTAATTAAAGGAGATTTTTTTTACAACGACATGAATACAAATATTGTTTTGCGATCATTAGTACATGATTGACAAATATCTCGTCTTCACAATTTGACATTCCAAACAAAATTTCTCTGTTGTTAAGATTGTTTATATTAACTTTTAAATTGCGTAGCCACTTTATGACCTCTGCCCAGAATTCTCTGGCATAATTACAAGAGATTAAAATATGTTCGAGGGATTCGTTTTCCTTTCCGCAAAGAGAACATGCTGGGGAGGGTAAGACACCAATTTTATTTAAAAAGACGTTTGTCACAAGGTATCTGTTAAGTAATTTGAATTGAAATTCACGCAGCTTTGTATCGGAAGTGACACGATGTGGCAAGCCATATATTTCTTTCCAATCAAGAGTATCATTTATAAAACAGCAGCTATATTTCTTTTGAGCAGAAGGAATAGTAATAACTCTATTTCGGAATTCTTTATAAATAGTTTTTGACACAGCTTTATTGATCGGAGTCTTTTGCCCGTTTAAATTTAAAACAATTTGCTCCTGTAAATTAAATGCCTTTTTCTCATGGTGAGAGGACCTTCTCAGTGAGTCTCGCCACTTGTTTGGCAAAGCGTTTATCACAGATACAAGTCTAAAAAAATCTAAAGGGGAAAAGTCCAGCTCTCTCAAATTACATTTAGTTATTAACTCATTGTGTTCAGAGATTAAGTCTCCTATCCTTAGAATTCCCTTTTCTGCTAGTGCTTTAAAGAATACAACTTTCCCATCGATGCGAATGAGTCTGTTGTTCCAGAGAATGGTTTGAAGGATCGCATTTCTGTCATCAATAGCTTCTTCGGAATGATTAATTGCCACTGAGCATTTTGCAAAGCTTTTTAGGCAATCCTCATAAAATGGTGGAAGTTTTATCGGCAGCATTTTAACATCGAAATTGCAACAAAGGATAAGTTTACCTCCAACGGGTTTTAAGTAATGGAGTAAAATAGTCTTCCAGCTACTCGGTTCGTCGCAAGCTAATTTCTTACAACAAATAATCCTCTGTGTCTCAATCATGGACATCAAATGTGGAGCCTTTAATCCTCCGTCCTCAATATCGCCAACGAGAACAGAGCGCTTAACTTTGTCTTTGCCTTTCCAAATAAAATCGAAAATGATTTTATTTACCTCTTTGACAAACTCTTGGTCAGAACAAATCATGCTCGCTCTATACAAGAAAATCGGAATTATGAATGTCTTGACAATTTGAATTCGGCCCATTATTGTGAGATCTCGCCATCTCCAAATGTGTAATTTTTGTTTAATAGAGGTAACAATTTCATCAAAATTCAACCTTCGTTTAGCGCGTGAGTCGTAGGTAAAATGAACTCCCAGGATTTTTACTGAATGTTTAATTTTCAAATCTCCTATTTCGGTGTCGTTTCGTAAAGAATAATGCCTACCGTTACCTAGTAACATTACCTCAGATTTTTCGTGATTTATCCTAAGGCCTGAACATTCTCCAAAAGCTTCTACTAATTCCATAAATTTTCTAAGTGAATGGTCATTCCTTAAGAAGCCGGTCAAATCATCTGCGAACAACTCCAATTTTATCTCCTCGGTATCTACAGTGATTCCTTGAATATCTTTGTTTCTGCGTACGCTTATACATAAAATTTCTAGCACCATAATAAACAAGTAGGCAGAGAGGGGGTCCCCCTGCCGAACTCCTCGTTCAACTGAGAAGGGTGCAGTGGAAAAGCCATTGTTCAGGACACAGCTTGATACGTTTTTATAAAATGTATGAATCCACTGAATAAATGAATATCCAAACCCGTAAACGTGGAGGGTTTTAAACAAGAAATCTCTGCTCACAGTATCAAAGGCTTTCTTAAAATCAATGCAAATCATCGTGCCATTAATGTTATATCTTTCCGTAAACTCCATAATATCATCTACAGTTCTTATTGCATCAAAGATTGTTCTGCCTTTCACGTACGCACATTGGTTATAATGTATAATGCCAGGTAGGACTGTCTCTAATCTTTTGGCAATCGCTTTTGAACCTATTTTAACATCTACGTTAATGAGTGAGATCGGTCTCCAGTTGGATAGGTACCTTTTATCTTTATCTTTCTTCTCTATTAAAGTGATAATAGCTTGCTTCTGAGAATTTGATAATTCGCCATGATCATAGGAGTAATTTAAGCTGTCTACCATAATCTTGCCTACAACTTGCCAGAAAGCTTTATAGAATTCTACAGTTAATCCGTCGTTACCTGGCGACTTATTATTCTGAAAAAGCTGAAGGCTTTTAAAACATTCAGAAATTGTTAGTTTTCCTTCGCAAACTTGAGCATCAGATTGGGAGAGTTTTGGTATGTCGGGATTTCCAAGAAAAGAAGTTAAGATTGTCTTAGGCGGCAAGAGAGTATCATTTTTACAAAGATCGGAGTAGAAACTTTCAATTTCTTGCCGGATTTTCTGAGGGTCTGTAATCAAAGTCCCTTCGGCATTGAAGATTTTTCGGACTGAACTTTTAATTTTATTGTGACTTTCAAGATTAAGAAAATATTTATTACTTTTCTCTCCTTTTTCATACCAAGTAGCCTTCGATCGGATAATCGCCCCTTTAGCCAAGTCTTCATAAATATTATCATACTCAATTTTAAGGATTTCGAGCTGTTCGAAATTTTCATTCGAGGGACATTTGCTACAGTTTTCTTCGTATGTTCGAAGTAAATTTTCAATTTTAGAAACCCTTTCTCTCTTTTCACGGGCTCTTTCTTTGCCATATTTTATCGACATTTGTCTAATTCTATATTTAATTAAATCCCACAGGACTCTTTTGTCTGTAACTGCATTAAATTCAATTAACCACTCTGGTACACTTTCACTTAATAGTGCTACGAAGTTTGTGTCATCATTAAGACTAGCGTTAAATTTCCAGAACGAAGGGCCATTTTTTTGTTTGTCAATGCTACTGAAATGCAGAGTTATCGCCGAATGATCGGAGTTTATCGAAGAGATGATATCAGAGTTTTCAATATCTTCCTGACAAACATCGCTTAATAACCAAAAGTCAAGTCTTCTCTGAATAAGAGGTTTCTTTTGTCTCCAGGTGAAACGTTAGATTCCCGGGTTTCTTATACGCCAAATATCTATCAGATCAAAATCTAAGCACAAGTCTTCAACATGTTTGACTGAGGCTTTCTTTGACTGGTTCCCTCCAGAACAGTCCCACTCAGGGTCTAATGTAATATTAAAATCGCCTCCGATTATTATTCTATTTTCTTTGTCTATGATGTTCTCTTCAATATTCTTATTCAAATTATCGTAAAAACAACATTGATCCTGGACATTATTCGGAGCGTAGATGTTTACAAATAAGAACGAAGACCCCTGAACTTCAGCTTCCATTATGATATAACGGCCTTTAGCGTCGGAGCTAAGCGAGTTTAGCTTAAAGTCTAAATCATCCTTAACAAGAATCATTACTCCACAGCTGTGATTTGAACCATGTGAAAAATATAACTTACCTGGCCACTGTGTTTTCCAGATACTCTCGACGTCTATAGTGCTATAGGTTTCCTGTAGAAAAACTACGTCATATTTTCGTTCGTTCAACCAGCAAAATAGAGCTTCCCTCTTTGAAGACGACCGTATCCCTCGAACATTCAGAGACAATAATCTAAAGTCTCTCTCTCTGAGTTGTTGCACGAAACTTTCTAGCGCACTGTTTGATCCAGCGTTCTCTCGAAGACGTTTCGTTGAAGCAAAACGCAAACATTTCGCACCACCTCAAACAATAAGGATAGCGATAATCAGTAGCGTAGGTTGAGCATTGTATCTGGAACCTACTCTTGCTGATGGCTTGACTACTTAAAAGTCTCTGACAGCCATCGCTTAGGCGTAATGGCTTTCCAGGGCAGGTTCGTGCTTCTGGGAGGTGGATTTCTGCAATAAGAAAAATAATAACGAACAATAAATAGATAAATCAATCCATCATAGTCAATCAACCCAACCAAGTGTAAAGAAATGCATATTAATTTCTTACGCAATTCTAATTGTCTCATTAACCCGATAATAATTGGCGGCAATGTCAGCGAGCGTGTCAATACCTATAAGATCTTAGGAGTTATTAAGGACAATGACCTGAAGTGGAACTGTCACGTTGATTACATTATTAAGAAAGCTTGTAAGAAGTTTGACTCCCTTAGAGTTTTGCACAGAGCCAGGGTGAGCCAACCCAACATCTTGAGGATATACCTTAGCACAATTCGGCCAGTTTTACAGTATGCTTTACCAGTCTGGCAGCGCATCCCTGCTTACCTGTCCGAAGCCATAGAGCGAGTGCAAAAAAGGGCGCTTAACATAATCTACCCCGAGGCAGAGTCATATGCTCATGCCTTACAGTTAGGTAAACTAGATAGGTTACATGATAGAAGAGTACACTTGTGCTACAAATATATGGCGAAAATGAAGTCCCCCAGCCACCCTCTGCACCACCTGCTTCCAAGCCCACTCCTAGACGCGTCCAACTACACCTTGAGGCAGAAAGCACAAAAGTATTATCTTTTCCGGAACATGCAGGTCTGTAGCACAAAGAGAGCGGAGGACGTTTTTACATTTAAATATTTTAAGTGATTCAATTGCTACTATCATTGTTATAACTGTAAATTATTATATTTTAGATAATAGTTGCCTTACATTGTAAATATACTCGATAATTCAGTTCTTTTTACTGCAAGAGAGTTTTATTAATAAACTACTTTACAGTCAGTTAACCAATTCGACCAACCGACGGAGCGACCGTATAACCAACCAATCAATGCAACAAATCAATCAATCAATCAATCAATCAATCAATCAATCAATCAAACAAACCAACCAATCACTCAATCTATCAATAAGTCAGCCAGTCAATCAATCAAGTTTGACGAATGGCTACAACAACAACAACAATACAATACAAATTTATTGTCAACTCCCCATGAGGGCTCTTCAGAGACAAGTATTAATAGTACAGGTAATCAAAAAAAAAAGGCATCAAAAAATGATTATCAATAAACTATTAAGAAACTATTTACATATAAATTTATGGCATTAAAAACTATTTACATATGAATTTATGACATTAAAAATTGATTTAAAAGGAAGGCTTTCATTTTACGTTTAAAAATGATAAGAGATTCGCTTAATTTAAAGTGGGGTTTTAACGCGTTCCACAATGTTACAGTTCTGTAATAAAAAGATCTCTGTCCCGTCTTGGTTTTAAAAAGCGGTATATTAAGCTGGGAAGATGATCTGGTCGTCCGACCACTGATGTTCCCTCTAGAGATAAAATTTGAAATAAGGTAGTTTGGTACCTGACCTGTCATAGATTTAAAGGCCAAGATGGCGTCTCTTAGATACAGTTGGGACTTGACTGGTATCCATCTCAGGTCTTTCAGGGCTGGAGATACGTGATCAAACTTCAATTTAATTTTTTTAATAGGTGCATGGTCGTCTAGGATTGGGTTGAACAATAGGTTGAAAGCCTTTAGTTTATCATCTACGTCCTCAAAACAATCCGTAACCGACCATGGAACGCATTTCAAATCAACCAGAAAGGATTCAGGGACGAAGTCTTTATAACTTCTAGTAGTTACATAAACCGGCTTGGAACGCTTTTTCTTTAACCCCAGCGAAATGAAGACCAGATCGTGATCGCTAAAAAGGCATTCTAAACTAATTTGACCTATTCTAAACTAAAAAATTCCGACATTTAAAGGCCATCAAGCCTTTCTGAACTAAAGTTTTCCTACGGATTAGCACGTATAAGGCATTTAACACACGAGGTAGCAAACAAAGAGTTTACAAACTATGCATTTTGTCGGGATTTCGGTGGAAACTACGAATTTTCGGGCAAGTAGCGTACCATGATTTTTTGCGGACAGCGTTTAAGAACATTCGTCAGATTAGAAAAAAAGCCATAAACTTTGCGAAGACCTGAATGACATCCAAAGAACGTAGTAAAAAAGCGCTTAAAAGTGCGGATTCTTTGTCCTTTGCGCTACAAAAAGCCTGTTTCTCGTCCTTTTGCGACCGTAAGTTCAAATCGTTTGTAATGGGATGAGTAATTCTATAATTTGGAGTTGAATTTTCGGAGTGAAATTATGAGTTCTTTATCTATGATTAAAATGTCTCAATTCAACCTAAAACAAATGCTGGTCACTTTTGAGTCCGATTTTCGGAGTCAAGATTTTATTCAACCTATTAAAAATGCTGATAACTTTTGAGTCCGATTTTCGGAGTCAGGATTTTAGTCCATCTATGATTAAAAATGATCGATTCAACTTATTAGAAATGTTCTTCACTTTTGAGTCCGGTTTTCGGAGTCAAGATTTTAGCCCATCTATGATTAAAAATGATCAATTCAACCTATTAGAAATGATGGTCACTTTTGAGTCCGATTTTCGGAGTCAAGATTTTATTCAACCTACTAAAAATGCTGGTGACTTTTGAGTCCGATTTTCGGAGTCAAGATCTTAGCCCATCTATGATTAAAATTCAACCTATTAGAAATGCTGATCACGTGTGAGTCCGATTTTCGGAGTCAAGATTTTAGCCCATCTATGATTTTAAATGACTGATTAATTCAACCTATTAGAAATGCTGATCACTTTTGAGTCCGATTTTCGGAGTCAAGATTCTAACCCATCTATGATTAATCTCAACCTTAATTAGTGGTCACCTTTCAGTCCCGATTTTTGAAGGCAGGATTTTAGTCCATATATCATCAAAAAACAATAAGGTTTACCACTTCAACACCACCCTGCGAACAAAGGCCCTTCCATAGGAAGACGGAAGGGCCTCTGCTCCGGCGCAGGGTACTTCAACACCAAATGACCATAAAAATTTCACGTCGTTTCTTTCAGCACCAAATGATCATGGAAATTTCCAACGTCACATTTTTAGAAAAAGTGCAAAGTTTCTCAGAAAGGGAGCTATGAAAAAATTTTATAATTTCGCATACAAGCTCTTTTTAGTGCAGTTACAGTAGGTTAGCTCAGTGGTAGAGCACCGGACTACCGGACTACTTAGTGGGACGTAAAAGAACCACTAGGGACGTAACAAAACTCTGGCAGTGACCACCCTAGTGTCTGTCTTAATTTGATATTGACCTTACGGGGGCACTCATACTGACCTTCATTTATTGTAAACTGCGTTATAAGCAGTCTGGCAAAGTCCCCCGGCCAGTGTTGTAAAACGCCTAGAACAGCTAGTGATATAGGCGCTATATAAATACAGTTTATTTATTATTATTATTATTATTACAGTAGGAAAGACTGTCCTGTAGAATGCCGGTCCTCAAACCCATTTATAGAAACGCATGCTGTGCACGAACTATTTTAAAATGGTTAATTTTTTTCGTACAAGTTATTTCATTGTGCGTTCAAGGACCTCAAAGGTCGACAAAGCGGCATTACAATACTTTTCCTAGAAGCTCGAATCTCGCTACGGTTGCAATCACCGCCACGAAGCCGGCAAAAGACGAGAATTGAACGACTGACAAATCAACCAAAATGTTGACATATTTTATTCAGTGCCAGTTTGCTATCATACCTGCCAAATACATACATTTCATATTTTAAAACTGACTATATATGCTCGGACCTAGTGTAAATCAGCACTTTGTATACATAACTCTCGCGACAGTGAGCTCGATCACAAAATTTCACAACAGTTCCACTTACTTGACCTTTGATCAGTTATACATCTGCAGTGTACGGTCTTTGCTTAACTCTCTATGTACCGTGTAAAACCTCTCCAAACTATTGCATCGTTTTCAAACATCCTGCGTTAAAACCGTTAAAACAGAGAGCTTCTCCTTTGCTGAAGACTCAGGCTTGAAAAGCGGTTAGTAACCTTTTTGGCGGAATATTTGGAGCCGTTATTCGGCGGTTTACCAGAGGAATGCGATAAGTAGTTGGAATGCGTCGGCGTCATTTTTCTTTGAAAAAAACCGGATGTGAGACACATTTCATTTCCATATGCCATTAATCGAGATGTTTTTAAAGGTTAACCGAATTAATTCTTCCACGTATCACAACAAAAACGACATTCGTTATAGTTTACGGGCTTCGTGAATGTAGAATGTAGAATGTAGAATGTAGAATAACGTAACGTAACTGCATGCCAACACTTCCATCCATTCAGGGTGCGTGACACAATATAGATCAATCTATACCTGCGGTATCCGATATCAACGTCATTATTCATTGCGATAAGAATGTTCATATTCAAATGCCAAAGGAAAGCATGCTTTGAAACTGAATGGTACGGTATACCTCGGCCATCGCAGTTTTAAATAAGTTAATGTGCAAATATAAGGATGAGATCTATACACTGTGCCCAATTTCCGATCTTCCTACACGAATATGAGTCACCAACAAAAAGCAGATGGACGACCACTGTCGAAGTAAGATCTCTGTGGACCGCCACAGGTCGCCAATGTCTTAAACCATTCAGGTAGGAATTTCAACGTAGAACTTGTTCCCACTTGCTACAATAAGAGTTTGAAATATTTAAAGTGTTGGTGGGCCTTGAGGTAAGACCTCTCTGAAATTGTCGATTTGGGTAGCTCGTTGGACAAACAAATACAAGACGGCTATTTTGTCAGAGTGCGCGCCATTTTTTCACACTAGTTTCACCCTCGGATAAAATTTCAGTTGTCTCTGCGTAGCTAATGATTACCGAGAAAAAGGCTCAAACAGTCAACATGACTCGAAGACATATTTTACAACCTCTTTTACAACCTTAGCCCTTTCCGAGTATTGACATTTTAACCCATAATTTCTCAAGTTTGCTTTCTTTGGCTCAATTTGCTGGCTTATAATTTCTGGGGCCCTTTCTTCGGAAAGAAGACTCAGGGCCTCCACAGACTGGACATTTGCTACAATTTGTTGTCGATAACTAAAATGTTATTGACAACTAAAAAACGCGGTGTGTGAGACGAGTTGTCGACGACTAAACGCTAAATATTAAGATGTCGACAACTAAGCAGTTTCCATTTTCAAGTCTGTGGAGGCCCTCAAGCTTAAACTTAAAAGCCTTGCATTGGTTCGTAAAGCGGTCAGTATAATATGCAGACTGTGAAATACATGAAATTGACATTACCTGTATTCTTTTCGAAAAACGTCAACCTTGAATTTATCGATTGAAAGAGTACATTCTAATTTTAGGGCTGACAGATTTTACATTACATTCGTGAGTACCAAACTTAAACTTTGCACACCTCCATGTAGGATTTTAGTCATATCCTGCAGGTATAATGTTTTTCATAGGTGTTTTGTTGTTGACACATTTACGATAACGTGATCCGTATTTGCAAATATCGTTGTATAAAATACGTTCCCTTAAGCAATCTCCCCGAAGCAATCTTTTTAAAACTCCCTGAAGAAGTCTGTAATGATCGGATGAAACCGTGTGCTTGCCGTGTGCTTCCCGCGTGTTCTGTTTTTTCTTTTTACCTTGTTCCAATATATTACATAAATACGAAGTGTTATGGTTTACAAAGTGAAACCAATGTAAAGTGTTTAAGCTTGAGTCTTCTTTTTTGAACAAAGGACGCCAGAAAATATAAGCTAGCAAATTGAGCCAAAGAAAAGAAACTGTTGAGAAATGAGTCAAAATAATGTCAAATTTCGCGGGAGGTGATCTGGAAAAGGCTAAAATATATCGCGTCTCTGACAAAGAGACAATTTTGGTCACAGTCTGCATTTTATACCCAGTCTCCACTCTGCAATCGGCATTTTATACCTCCCCGGGTCTGCATTTTATACCCAGTCTGTAGTCCGGTTTCGTCTGATCATTGCAAATTTCTTCCATCTCTTCTTCAGGTAGTTTTTGAAAGGATTGCGCAAAGTAACGTATTTTAGACCGAGTGCTGACAATGTTTACCAAAAATACAGGACATGTTCCTGTAAAGGTGTGAAAAACAAAACATTCGAGCAGGATATGACTAAAATACAAGTCCCGCGTGAGGGTGTGCAAGGTTTAAACGTTAAATCCGTGAACCCGAAAAAGGTTGACGCTTTTCGAAAATAATAATATGAATTTCATGGGAGTCGATTACATGACACTAGTACAAGTTAAAAATTGAAAATATATCACGTATTCCTCAGTCTTCATTTTATACCCAGTTTACAGTCTGCAGTCTACATTTTATACTGCCCGATCACTTATTCTACTTTGGAGTAACTTTAGTCTCCTTCGCAGCCGTTATTAGGGTCTTCACGTAACGCTCCTCCCCACTAACGGCTGATCACTCGAGCTTTGCATTCCTTTCCCTCCGTTACCGAGAACCAATAAAATGCAAGTAATTCTTGGCAGCTGCGCCAATCATATTTCTCGTTATATTTGCCGCCAAAAACACAACAAGACGAGGACTAGGACCAGGTTTCTAGAAAATGGAAGCCTACTCCTTATTGGTCAGTTTGAAGGAAACGAATGCAAAGCTCTAGTGAACAGCCGTTAGTGGGGAGGACCGTTGCGTGACGACCCAAATAACGGCTGAGAAGGAGACTAGAGTAACTTGTGATTGAACAGATTTACCAAAATCCAGCAAAATCCCCTGAAAGCCCTCACTGATTGCAAATACCTATTGACGTTATTATTTCACTTTCTTTTTCAGGCACAGAATACCGTTCTCACGAAGATTACTGCTGATGAGTACCTTAAATCGCTAAATGATTTAATTTCATCTATGCTTTTCTGAATCGCTGATTAAAGATAACTTGAAACACACCTACTCTTGTACATGGTAATTTAGGGAAAAATCAAATAGTTCAATTTAGTTCTCAAACTGACTTTCAATGCTTTCTGAACCCAATTTTTTTTGACAAACTAGAACGACAGTTTATATTAGTCAGATATTTTGCCACCAGTCTAATTAATCTAATTAATTGATTTCGTTTTCTGCTTGTTATAAGTGACGTTGGAAATTTCCATGGTCAGTATCTGCTTGTTATCAGTGACGTTGGAAATTTCCATGGTCACTTTCTCCTTGTTGTGAATGTTATAAATGGTCACTTTTCTGTTTGCCTGTATATGGAAGGTGGAAATTCCCATCGTCTTTTGTGTTTGACGGTATCGCGACAGACAAAATTTTAATGGCAAGCAGCATATTCACAGAGAAATAATTTTTGTTGTAATCTTGCAAAATACTATAAAAAATATGGCAAACTATTCTCTCTGTTAGAGAAATATTACAAACCTTACTTTGAATTCGGGAAAATCCGCCTGCTTTTAGTAAATTATAAGCGTTCTTTGCACAAAATCATGATGTGAATTTGGCACAGATACTATCAAAAAGGCTAGTTTTTGTCAAAATAAAGCTACTTTAGAATACTCCCTGAGGTTTTAGAACGTGTTGTAAGTACTATTGCAGTCTTTCCAAGACAGTGTGTGGTCAGCTCGCTATGTCTAATTTTCAGTATCTGTCATTTTAACGACAGTATTTATTTAAGTGTGCATGCTTACCATGCTTTGCGTCAAAAGCTGGAAGAAAAATGGAATAAATTACGACGGAAAATTAGTCTTAATGAAGGGAATATGCTGATTAAAAAGGACACGGCACAAGTACACAAACCGAGTTAAGATTTTGCCCCGGAAATCGGACTCGGAACATTTTGAGCTCCGAAAAGCGGGCTCAAAGAATAATGGGATTGTGGAGTAAAAAATCGGAGTCAGAAGATTTTGGGCTCAGAAAACCGGACTCAAAAAATTCTGGGTTAGTGGAATAACGAATCGACACAGGATTTTGAGCTCCGAAAATCGGACTCAAAAATTTCTGTGTTAGTGGAGTAAAAAATTGGACTCTTAAGATTTTGATCTCCGAAAATCGGACTCAAGAAATTCTGGGTTAGTGGAGTAAAAAATCGGACTCATTAGCTTTTGAACTCCGAAAATCGGACTAAAAAAAATTCTGGGTACTGAGTGGAGTAAAATGTTTTATGTCCGAAAATCGGGTTCACGATTCATAGTAAACGGGTTCCACTGAAACTAACCAGATTCGTGGGACAAAAATCATGTCTCCAAAAATCGGATCCAAAACAGAATACAATTTATTTAAAATTCAAACTTTACCTCGGACGTCAATTCTCATCCTACAGAGATTCATAAAGAGGACCTAATTCAAATTTGAAGAAAATATATTCCCATGAAATATCGAAATTTACATTAGTCTTAACATAAAAGATTGCAGAAACGAAAAACATTGTGATTTTTAGTGGAATTATTTTAGTTTAGAAAAGGCAAAATTAGTTTGGAATGCCTTAAAATGGAGCAGGTACAACCTTTGCTTCTCTTATGAGACTTGTGTTTGAAGCGAGGATAACGTCGATTAAAATCTCTGATGTCTCTGTTATCCTTGTAGGCTGTTTAATTACTTGGGTCAGATTGAAAATTGAACAAAAATTCATGACCGCCAGAGATCCATGATCTTGAGGGTTTAGCAAGTTACAATTTAGGTCTCCCAGGACGTAGACATCGTGGTTTAGCGATAATGCCGAGATAAGAGCATCGCTGAACTCAGCGTCAAAACAATTTAAATCAGAGTTAGGCGGTCTATATACTGTGCAATTAACAATCGACTTGCAGCGACGACCAACCTGTACTTGAAGCCACAGCTGGTGAAAGCCCGCGGATGAAATGAAAGACAAGTCATATAAATGTTTAGTCTTATAAGATTCTCGAACATATGCACAAACGCCACCGCCAGTCTTTTCATGACGATCGAGGCGATATACATCGTAGCCTGGAATTTCCACATCCAAATCCGTAATATAGTTGTCCAACCAGGTTTCAGAAACGGTGAAGATGTGAAAATCATTTTCTGCCAGTAGGTTTTTAGTTAAGATGTAATGATCCCTATTTTTTATAGAGCGAGCATTCAGGTCTGCGATCTTTATATCACTCTGTGGCTTCCCAGCGCTGTTTTCCATTGACTGGCATTCCAGGATTTACTTCTATGAGCAAGAAGGATGAGGTTGAAAGCAAAGGAGGCAGTATAATTTGAATAATACCGAACTCTGCTTTTGGAAAACCGTCGGTAGCGACGACTAGTTGGCTTCTTCAGTTTCATTTGAAGCGGGCTCAAGATGGCGGTTAGGCCAGGCTCGAATCGCAGTAACTGTGGTGCTACGTAGAAGGTCGTGGAAAGGAAATTCGGCTCAAACTTGATATCATCTCCATAATTAAAGTTATTAAGTCGATCTCTAACCGCTCCAGTGTAGAAAGAGCTTGCCAGGATAAGAAATAAAACCGAAATGGACGGAGCAAGACAAAATGCGGCCGCCATGTTGCGAAGATGGTATATACATACCTTTTTTCTGGCTTCTGAAACTGAGAGCTGGTTGCTAGACAATCGCCCAAATGGATAAAAAGTTAAATGAATAATAAATAAATAAATACATGTTATGAGAAATACGTAACCTCGACTAAAGAGCTAGCCTTGGGTCATGCTGTCAGTCCTCAGACCTGACACCTACTCCTTCTGTTTCTCCACCTGCCTAAGTATCTGTATTTTGTGTGTGTTTTCTAGTGCTCCTACCTCTACTAGAGCTTAATAATTAGAAGAACAGACATTCATTTTATTCACATCATTGACTCATTATTAAAATCGATCATGACGCATGGACAATTTATATCTCCTTTCCTGACGAATTTATTCGCGTTTCACGTAAACACTGCTCGTCTGATGGCAAAAACCTCCCACCTAAAAAATATTAACCATGAAGTTCTGAACAGGTTACATGGGAAAGTAGACATGAATTGGGGAGCAGGGATGGCAGGAAGCAGGGATGGCGCAGTGGTGAGAGCACTCGCCTTCCTCCAATGTGGCCCGGGTTCGATTCCCGGACTCGACGTCATATGTGGGTTGAGTTTGTTGTTGGTTCTCTTCTCTACTCCAAGAGGTTTTTCTCCGGGTTCTCCAGTTTTCCCCTCTCCTAAAAACCAACAATTTCTAAGTACCAATTCGATCCGGAATGCTCGAACATTTAATACATGAGCCCTCAGCTCGGGAGATTTGGCAACCACTCCTCATTGTTATCGAGCTTAAATAAATTGATTTGATTTGATTTTGAATAAAACCAAAGCGCCCTAAATGTTCAAACGTAAAAGCGTATCAAGATTATTAGCAACCTTAAGCAACGACGATGGCAACAGTGACGAGAACGTCACTAAACAATAGGCTTAATCAGCAAAAACAATGGTTCTGCACGTGCGGTTTTCATTTACA
Organism: Pachyseris speciosa; assembly: GCA_016490735.1. Classification (NCBI taxonomy): domain Eukaryota; kingdom Metazoa; phylum Cnidaria; class Anthozoa; order Scleractinia; family Pachyseridae; genus Pachyseris; species Pachyseris speciosa. Next base: position 358,503 of record JAEMWC010000836.1, on the reverse strand, counting down.
AATAAAAAGTCCTTAACGGTGCTTTGTGCCTCTTCCTATTTCTTTCGTGCTCTTAATTTCCTCACGCATTCGGCTAAAATTTCCCGAAAACTTTATTTTACAAATCGATCTACGAGTGGCGTCAGCCCTACATCTGTACTCTCCTAAGGCACACTAAAACAGACCAATCACAATCCTTGTTAGATGGTTCAAAACATTTTATTGGTTAAACAGGACCAAAGCTGTCAAAATGTCACACCATCAAAGTGCAAGTTATTTTTTTAGTCTAAAAGCAAATTGTTCAGCGAAATTCGGCTGAATTTTGGCTCATATATTCGCTAAAAGAGGCGTAAAAAACAAGAGCTACAACCAGTTGCAAAAATACTTGAGACACTACACTAAATTCCGACTGAAAAGAGGTCCCCCTCCCACCTCCCCTTATAAATGTTGTAGGGCCCAATTGTGTCTTCGTATAAACACTAGGTCATGCCGAAAATGTGGTCCAACAACATTTATTAGGGGAGGGGGAGGTGGGGAATCTGGCTTGCCGTGTAGTAACTGTCAAGGGACAGTTTTAGGAGAACAGTGTGTGTGTTTTTTTTTTTTTTATTATTTTTTTTTTTTGTGAATGATTTATATGAAATAAGTCATACATGAACTGCGGAAATGAAATCAAATGAAGAATGCTCCTCGCAGTTGTGAACGCAAATTGTGCAATTGCGAAAAGAAGCTGAAACAAAAAATTCAGGACGGGGTTTGAATCCGTGACCTCTCGATACTGGTGCGATGCTAACCAACTGAGTTATGAAGCCCCTAACGCTGGGAGCAGGTCAATTGTGGGTTCATATGCTCTAGTAAAAGAGAAGAGTGTGAATGACGTATGTGAAATAAAATAATCATACATGAACTGCTGAAATGAAATAAAAAAATCGCAGTTTATTGGAAGTGTCTTGACATTTTTGCAACTGGTTGTAGTTTCAAAGGTACCGTGGAAGGTGAATTTAGAGAAAAAAGGAAACGCAAAAGATTTTTCTCGTGAAAAGCTCAAAACTTGGATAGACTTGCATGCCGCCCTGTGTAGAGGGATTGTGTGGTTGAAAAACAAAATGATTCAACGCGTCGAGGGCTTTCACTTTACCATGGTATCCAACTTGGAGGACGCCAATTTCTTTCTTTGGACAAACTTACTGTTTGCTATGTTTACGGAAGGGTGTTTTAAGTGGACGTGTATTTTCAAGTGGTGGAAACTTCTACAGCACAGGTGAAAATTAAGTAAATTTCAGCTTTTAACATTTGGCTTAATTGTTGTTTCTTTTGGTCAGCACTGAAACTCGTATTTATCTCTCGACTGGATTTTAAATAATAATCATATACAATCGTTTTGGACACAATTTAAAAAGTAGTTGAATTGTTTGTTTGGTTTGCGAGCGAAAGAGTGTTTTTACTCCGCTTGGCTGACTTTTTTTTCGACGTGCCTCAGCAGTGTTAAGAAAATTTTTCCCTTATGTTATTATCAACACGTAATTGGAACGAGTGACTCGTTCCAGTTACTCGTTACGAGTCCTCGTAATATTAAGTATTAATGTCACTTGGGTTTTCAGACGTTTCTGAAATTGTCCTCGTCGCTGCGTGACTCGGACAATTTCGGCAACTTCTCAAAACACGCTTGACATTAATCCTTCCCTGGAAGTGCCACGCTCGGCAATCGCAAATCAAAGGTTCTCATATTTACATCGATGGCCACAAAATATGCAAAACAAAATCGCTCACTATACCTTCACTTTCTAGTCTCAGCTATAGGCTATAAACCACACACCATGTACCAGAAACACTAACTTGAGTTCTCGATACAATCCAAAATATATAAAGATAAATGGCAAGTTATGTTGCAAATCCGTATTCGAGGACACACGCGGGCTCCTTTCGAGGTAGCGAAGTGAAAACAACTCAAGGTATGAATGAATCGAAGATTTTATCTTCCAGAAGAAAACCCATGACAATCCACTCTCTATCAAATAATATTTGCATCATGGGGATTATATATTCCTTTGATTTTGTTCGATGGTTCTGTCCGAAACAAGACTGAATTGGACCAGACAACCGAGGAAAACAAAATGGCCGCCATATTGCCTTCCTTCTTTTCCACAAAGCACTCTTATCCTCAGAAAATGTCGCTCAGACACGACGGTTAGGCGAATGATAACGAAGTGTCTTCGTTCCTGACATAAGAGAAAATTCTAGTGGTCGGTAATCCTCTCGTTTGTTATCAGTAACCAATGAAATTGACTGTTAGTCCTGATCCCACACGACGCCACTCAGAGTGGCCCTGGTTCATGTTGCTATTTGTGGTGTTACGCGCAGAAGCATCTTCCAAATCCCTAAGTCTAAACGCTCGTTTTCAAAATCGTTTTCTAGGTGGTACAAGACGTGTGAGTCGAAATTGAAACTGAGGGAAAAATTCGGAAATTGGTCGGCCAGTTTCCATTTGGGTCGATGGCGTGATACCGTAGCTGGCCGTGTATCTGTACTTTCATAAAGCATGCTGTTTTAACCAATCAGAGAGCGCGTTATATCGAAATTATTATAATTTGGTATATTTCTTTGCCGTCCTCTGCAAAACAACAACGTGAGATAACCAAATTTTAGGTTTTCTTCACAACGGGAACACAATGACGGCAAATTTTTCTTTCTTTTTCCTTACTTTGACGTCTTTCATAGTAATTTAGTTCCTGGAAATATCGCCAGCATTTTCCAAGTTAAACAGAATGGAATAGTCGCGAAAGAGTTACCGAAATGAGAAGTTATATTTTGAAATGACGTTTTCGTTGCCGTCACCGTCGCCTTCGTCGTTGCTTAAGGTCTCTAATACCTTGAGAGAGGCCCTGCCAGGAGAAGGTCTGGTGTCGCCTGCCTGAATTTTAAAATCTCCCGTGTCGGTGTTTAAATCGCTAATTCTCGGCCTTGATGCCACTGTCGTACTTTTGCCGGGAATGATGTCGGCTGTCGGGATTTCATTTTTTATGCTGTCGCTACTTTTTGGGCCATGTCGCTTTTCGGAATTTGCCCTGGCACTCTTGAGAGCTTAAGTAAGATGGAAAAATCCTCCAAAGTTTTTGTGCAGAAATATAGAATCGTCCGAGAGGCTATCGAGTTTTTTATGCTCTCTCTTTTATATTGGCGCTTTTTACTGGTTTAGAGAAAACATCGTTTTCAAATTTTAATCATAGGAGAAAGTGGCCGCCGTATCAAGAATTTGCAGACGTAGTAGAAGAAAGTTCGTTAACATCTGTTAGTATATATCTACTAACGTTCTATTACGAATGGCGTCCTCTGATTGGCTACGCTACTCGCTATCTATTCTGCGATAGATAGTGAGTAGCGTTTACGAAGTGTCTGCGAAGAGGATTTAGATAAGTTACTTGTTTAGTTTTGAACGACTAGTAGATTTATACTAAATCAATTAGATTATGAGCTCGAGATTTCTATGCGTGATAGCTGATTCGGGCTGCGCCCTCATCAGCTATCACGCGATAGAAATCTCGAGCTCATAATCTAACTGTTTAATAGATCACGATTCAACGTCGGGCACGGACAAAAGTCACGATCTTGATCAACAAGATGTTCTGTAGTCGGATGAATATATTGTATATCCGTTTGGCATTCCAAATTTATATGATTGGCTAGCTAAGGTAGGTGTAATTTTCGACTTCCTGGCAACGGCAAGGACAATTGATGAACTTGCAGACAAACCACCAAGAAACAAACCTGGGTTATATATGGTACAACAGTTTGATCACCTCCACCAAAAAAAAAAATTATCCACTAGTATGGCTTCTCATTGCCCCTGATGAAGCTCGCTTTCAGTGTTCAATATTGACCAAAAACTAAATTTAGTTTATGTCGAATTTAGACCGAGAAATGGCACCCGCTAAAAACAAATAAGGACTTACTAGAAATCAGCCCCACGAAAAAAAAATCATTGTAATGCCACCGCAAGGTTCATAATTGCGCCCGGAAAGATCTAGAGGATTATATTTCATCCATGCAAAACCCAGACTGATAATGTGCGACTGTTTTTTTTATACTCAGATCCAAACTTGATACCATGTGCCCGTGCGTTTTGCTATTAGTGGTTCAAATGGCAGTTGTTTCAAGACGAGACCTGTGAAAGTTTGTTGCTAAATGGAAAAACCGACTGGTTTGAAGTTGCAATATACATGCCGGCAGTAACAAAAATATGTCAACTTTATAATCTACTTTCAAGATCCAATGGTTAAACCGCCGATATTTATATTAATATTCTCTACCGTTAATTTCTATAGCCAGCTGAGTCTTTTTCGGGGACAGAACCTCAGCAATCGCCCCCTCCAAACAACTCTTAGATGTAAACAAGGACCAGCTATAAATCTATCAGGGGTCAGATAAAATTTAACAATCCTTGAGTTAAGGTAAAAGAATATAGAATCAAAGTGGATTACGCAAATATTTGCGAATTCTTCTGTTGTGAATTCAATAGATTCTTACTTATATTTACGTATATATGTCTTCGTATTTGCAAGTTTTGGTTTTCGTTTTGATTTCAGCTAAGACAGAGCTGCTTTTGTTTGGGACAAAATTTCTACATCAAATAAGATTATTTTCAAAATTCGTTTGCTTTCGCTGCAACGGGAACTATTCCTGTACAACAATTTCATTATGACCTTGTTGTGGATAGGCTTGACGCTTATAAATACTATCTGCTTGTAACTGTTACATGATTTTTATTTTGAAACGATTCGATAATGCTTTTCGATCTTTAATCTTGTGAACTGTGCAGACCCACTTTGTGTTCGGAGAGTTATTGTCGTAAAAAACTTCAATCATTTGTATGCAGATCCAATTCGCCAGAAAATATGGCAGAAGTTGTGACGAGCTTCTTTCTCGCGCCAAGTGAGTTTGTTTTAGTTAATTTATCCACCTTTGTTGTCGGAGATCGGCTTGAATTGAGGTGTACAGACCAACTGAAAAAGACTTGTTTAATTGGGGAGTAACACCGGGATGGGAAGGGGCAAAGCGTGTGGAAGTCACTTGAACGCATGGTTGGAAAATCCCTGGGAATTTTGTCATACAAGTTTACAGTTGAAGTATTCATAGTAACTTCATATTAGGTAAGCCACTGACTTTTACATTTTTGCAATTTGAAATACTTTTTTACAGCAACAAGCAAACAATACAGTGCACTGTACACTTCAGGGCTCTTCAAACTGAGTTAAAGTACTTAGACGTCTGATACAGCTCGTTGCTATTTCTTATTAAGAGCTCTACCAGATCAGTTGATAGCTTTTCTTTCAATCAGTGCATAGTTCGAAAATTAAAGCTCTTCCGCACAAGTGAACATCACCTTTCCGGATGGTGTCAGGGAGATAATTTTACCCTGAAAATGAAACAGCTAAGCGGAACGTTACCAGTAAAAGGGCGCCTTCCTCCAATTCTATTATCTTGTAAGGACCTCAAGGGCATTTACATTTTCTTGAGGGGGGGCAAGGGTATTTTCGTGACGCCGTGATCCGGTTTTTTTGTGCTCTGTGAAACGTGATTTGATAAAAAACTGTTCCGTGAATCGTGATTGAAGTATATTCCGTGAGGCGTGAAATGCAAAAAGTTCTTGGCTGTGAATCGTGAATAGATAACAAATCGTGAATGTCTAAAGTTGAGTTCGTAGCTGAATTTCACTGCATAGTGATCAGAGTTTTTTTCCTGACCTTAGTGAATTTAACACTTGAGTCGTGATTCGTGAAATCGAAAATTTACTTTCGTGACTTCATGACAAGACCCTCACCCTTGCCCCCCACCAACCCCTCTTTCTTGATCAGGTTCCATCATTGTTTCATTTATTTGTTTTATGTTTGCAATCCCCTAATTCTGGCCCACTCGAATCGACCTGAGAGCTTCTCGGCTAAATATCTAAGGGGATATAATTTATCCCATGAAAGTTCTTATCATAATGTAATATATACTTCATGGATTTACTTCAATTTTTCACTAATGAAAATCAGGTCTTCCAAGCATTTCTCTCAGCCTATATATTTCATCCAAACGTCAATAGGCTGCGTCGACTAATTGACCTAGTAAAGACTAAAAGGACCTTACAACTGAGGTCAACCGACTGCTCCGCAAATTTCGCAAAATCATTTTGCAAGCACAATTATTGCCAGTGGTACAAATTTTTGAGGCGGTTTTTTTGAAGTTCAGTGTCATTTTCCTGATAAAAGTACTCTGTAGTCTAAATATTGTACACTTTCCATACTCCTTTTTGGCTTGACAAGGTCTTACTGGTGAGGGGATGCAGGCCATCTTTTTTATTTGAGCTAAGCAACATTAATTTGCCCTCGATAATTACTCTAGGAGGTCTAGATGTTCATTGATAAATAAAGAACGCTTTTTTTTAACGTTACAACTAATGAACAATACAACACAAGGACCAGAAAAGGGAAAAGAAAAACAAACTAGTACTCCCGCAGTTCAAACGCAATAGCGTCGTGTCGATCACTTTCGATGCCAGCACTTTTAGTAGCTTGCGTTTGCGAAGTTTTCATGACCTTGCTTTTAGAGAAGTGTTTTGATGAACCACGAGCACGAAGTCTTCTCTTGAAGCGCGACCTGATCTGTAACACAAAAGAATATAGACTGAGAGGCCCTCACTGGGTAACTCTTACTTACAGTACGCCGGCTTATATTTTTGCCGGCGATATTTTGTTAATTGCTCTGTTACTGAACATGTACAGTTGCAACCGAAGTAGATTGCCTCTAAGCAAGGCATTCTGTTCTTCAGGCATCTAGCCAAATTATTTTTAACCAAAAGGACATTGTTAAGGTTCCATCACATGAAGATTAACTGTGATCGTTAAAACCTTTTGTTTGGTCATTAATCGGACAAGTTCTTGTCATATCTTTAAAACGGCGTATTTTATTGAAATAAATGAGTAGAAATTACGTACCTCACTATTTCGGGCGCAATGAAGGGCGAAAATAAACAATCCCTGTTGAAATAATAGTAAGAGAATGTCAATATTCCTTTTTCTGAAGGCATCATTTCATTAACGTACCGTTAAAGGGGAATTAGCAAGAGATGAGTGAGGTAGACGGGTGACGTGGGTATACGCAAGTACAAACGTCAGTATGCTGCAGTTAAAGTGCCTATGAAGCGAAATTTGTTTCTTGCTAATTTTAAAGTTTATCCCTAAAAACGCAAGAATCTCAAAATTTGAGATGCTTGTGATGAAAATTGTTGATTTTACGAGCATTTGAAGTTGGGCTATTTTGCCTTTAAAAATGGTCAGGGGTCTGGGTCGTGATGTGACGTCATTTTGGGTACAAAAATGTGTTTGCGCTTATGAATTATAGTGAAATAGTTGGAATACTTGTCCCCAAAATTACGTCAAAATTACGTCATAGCTATTGTCACGTGTCTTTTTGGCCGCGCGATTCAAATGCCATTTTTGAAGGCAAAATAGCCCAATTTCAAACGCTTGTATAATCGACGATTTTAATCAAGAGCACCTCAAATTTTGGAATGTTGAGTTTTATGGATTAAACTTTAAAATTTGCGAGAAACAAATTTCGCTTCATAGGCACTTTAAGTACCTTGTATGGCTTATATCCATCTGTAGCTATGAGCGACAACGCCGACTACGACAATGTCTTCCAAGATGAAATACTAGTCCAAGACATTGCTATTACTCGCAATAAAACATGATGCTCCAGTAACAGTTTGCCCGTATGACTCTCCCCAATAAGAGTTGAAACGTACATACCCATTTTCAAAAATCTGACAGTGTCGGCATGTTTCGAATATTATTATGGATTAAAAAGGCATTGCTGAGACCCAAAAGGAGTTTGGGATCTCGATCTAATCCGAAATAGCTAGCTGCTTGAAGACAAAGTAAATCATGCCCTGTGGATTTGGCCGTCATTTCAAAAGCGCCGTAGCTTTCAACATGTATATTCTATCTTTTTTGTGTGGACTCTCTAGCGGAAAACATACCCTTTTTACGTCGCTGAAAGTTGACCGACTTCAAGAGTAAATCATGATGGTTTTGGTACGCTTTTGGAAAGTTAAGAGATCTAAGATTCGCATGTGGCCTCGAATCCTCCAATTTTTGTTGTCATTAGTAATAAATAATACTCTTGGATAAGAGTATTATCTCCACTTCAGAGTATTATCTCCACTTCAAGAGTATTATCTCCACTTCAGATCGATCCACAGAAAAGCAAAAAACAGCCTTGATTAGAATACGTGTTAATTTAGTCTTAATGGCATTAAAAAGAAAGTCAACAACCGCTTTAATAAGGTATACCTGAGTGGAGTTCAGGATGACAAACATGTAGATAAAAACCTTGTGAAGTGACGACAGCAGACCAAATAACCAAGTGACTCCTAACAAGGGAATCAACACTACGCATGCTCTGATTCCAATTCTGCAATGAAGTAAAAGTGAACTTCGTTAATGACGCTCTATCATCCTGTGTAAATTTGATGGCCATGTTGTTTTGCAGTATCTGGGGACGCCCCCCGCCCCGTCCTCGAACCTAGAGACTTAACAAAGGCTGTTCTGATATAAGGTCAGGAAATTTGCGACGCCAAAAGGTAGAAAGTTCATTATTGGCCTGTTTAAACTAGCCAACGTTTTTCAACCAACGTTCTTAAACGAGGGTGACACTTAACGGTGGTTCAATTGGCAAACCTTCCGGATTGAATTGGAAGTTGGGGATGTTGGTTTTTGACTAGAGTGGAAAACCGGAACACCCGGACAAAACCTTCTCGGAGTATTAACGCAAGAACGAATAAGTGAGCAAACGCAACCCGAATCGCGGAATCGAACTAGCGCCCACATTGGTGGGCGGGTAAGTGCTCTTATCACTGAGCCGTCCCTGATCACCCTATTTAATCGATGAAATCAAGTATTTAAACGTATACTTCAAACCGAGCTTTTAGTGGCGTGATATCGCTAAATTCCCGTTTCTCGGAGAACCAAGTGAAAAATCTATTGAACATCAAAAGCAAATTGTCCTTGGCTGTAATAAAACATAATGAATACATGTGTGATTTGTACCTGATCTGTTCAATCTGTTTGTCATTTTTGTGCTGCAAAGATGCTATTTCCCTGATGACTAGCACGAGAATCACCACGTTCACCTTGATAAACACCCAAACAAAGTCAGAATGACAGGTTTTTCCTTTTGTCATAAACTGCATCAAAAAATCCAGCAAATATGCTTCTTCATTGGAAATGGTGTGTATTTCCAACAATAAAACCCGGGGTGTGATCTTTTAAGATTTGGAAGTCGTTAGAAAAGTTATTTGCAGGTCCAGGGCTGGCAATCTTTACTGGAATTTTGACGGCGGTTTTGAAAAATCAACAGTAACAACAACAACAAAGAAAACAACTTTATTACAACTAATTAAAACGAAATCACAATTTGTCCACCCGAGTATAGCAGAGCTAATCGAGTAGGGTTTTTTGTTCTTGCCCTGGTATTGACTGAATCTGAACAAAATTTGGTTTGATGTTGACAACCGAGTTGGCTAAACCAAGATGGCCGCCTACTGGAAGTTGTGACGTTATTGCCACGTCATATGACATCATCGTGAAGAACGACTGCTGGCCTAAATTAAAATTTCCTTGGACGTACTATAAACACTCCCCGTTTCATTGTTACATGTAGTACATAGCTTAATATCTGAGTTCCAGACTTGGGTAGGACCCCTCCCCCAACCCCGCCCCGAAATTAAGTCCGTTTGCAGTTGTTGGTTTCAGGCACAATTTAAGTTGAACTCGTGTAAATTTGCGGCCGAAAGGAAAGGAGTAATCTTTACATATACTGAAAAACAAATATTTGTTCATCTAATGTTTATTATCTGACAAATGATACAAATATCCAGATGAGACTGTTATCAGAGGACAGCCAGCAACTGTGCAATTATGAAAAAAAAAAATAAATAAATAAATAAAACGAGAAAACAAACAAATAAAAAAGTCTTTGTACTTTGTACAATGTTATATTGCAGTACTAGCCTACGAAGTTGTGTGGCCTTTATCGATCAGGGGTCAGTTGCTCTAAGCATGGCTAGCGCTAACCGGGGTTAAATACCATGACAACCTATAGGTTTTAACGCATCTTAACCAGTGGTTAGCTCTAACCATGCTTGGAACAACTCAGCCCAGGTAAATAAATGGCCAGTGGTCATCAATTTAAGGAAAGATTAGAGAGTGGCTTAGCGGCTATTATCCCATGCCATTGAAAATTCATCAGACTGCAGGAAAGCTGTTGTGTATTCGTCGGTATTCCACCAAACGTGCCTATCGTGCACTGCATTGATTATTTAGGGCTGTTCTATGGCATGGTTTGAAATGTTCATGCAAAGCCGGCGTTCTCGTAATATAACACGGAATATCCAACTTGTAACTTGTATTTTAATTTGCATACACACTCGCCTAACGGGCTGGTGAGTATACAAGGAAAATACAAGTGACCCGTGGGATATTCCATAAAGCATTGCATAACAAGTATTTTCAATCATTTTGGGGGGGATTCAGGGGTTGCAAAACGGGAGATTAACACACGGCAACTACTGAAGCCAATCAAAACTCTAGAATTGCATCATTTCAAGTTACAAATGAATAATGATAGTGATAGTGATAAGGATAACGATAATGGCTACATGTTAATAATAGATGACAATAAAAATGATAATGATAAATATTCTGACAAAGATGACATTTTCTTCTAATTATCATTATGATAAAACAATAGCAATAAGAAAAATACTTAGAAAGTTTGCTTACTGTTGATCGTTGACAAAATTCTCGACTCCGTGGGTTTCTGCAGCAATACCGAGGGACATCGCCACAAAAACTGCAGGAATTCCTAAAAGTTTCAAAATATATATTAAGTGGGATTCTTTGCTTCCAATTCACTATTTTGTATTCATTCCGAAACTGCAGCTACAACATAGAATTTAGTTTATTCCTTTTTCAAAACACTGAGAATATGTCAGAGTCGCTCGTTTCATCAAGTATGCGTAGTAAGGGACGAAGACTCGAGCTACGAGATTGTAATTTTGGCGTGTCGTGTATAACTGTCCTTACCCCAAGACATGCCATGATACACTTGTATTTGGTGGTTGACGTTGTAGACTTTAACAATGAACAGGTAAAGGTAAATTCCCTCCACAAGCATCCAACACAATGCTGCCATGAAGAAATACTGCATTAGAGCTGCCACTGCTACACAGGCGCTCTGTATAAAAGGATTAAGAATGTATTTAATAAGAGTGAGTGGGTTACAGCAGGAAAACGATACTTTATTTGAAAACAGACTTAAACAAAGAGAAAACATGACAATCCTCTTTTCTCCTCGTTTGTTTCAGCTACTCTTTGGTTAAGCTATTCACTGCCGACTTTCTTTTTTTTCATTCGTTCGCTCACCTTGTTCTCAGTTGCATTAATTCCAGCCAAAAATATTGCTTGTCCGGCCAACAAAGAAGCCACCAAACTCAAACGAATCTGAGATAAAGGCGCTTGCTTTTCTCTGGTGACAAACGAACACACAATTAATTAAACTAAAGATAACTGTTAATATATGACTTTCTGCTCATTTGCTGAGAATCAACTGACTATAATGCATGTTTGTCTAATTGCCGCCCATTCCAACCTTGTAAACACAATCAACCCATTTTTAATTCCCGTATTTGGTTAGTTTTCGTTTTGTCCAGTGCTAAATATAGAGCGAGTATACTATTTTACCTGACTGCTGGCAAGCTGGGGGACAACAAACCTACTTTGTTGTATCCGATCCGAGAGTTGAAACTCTTTGAGAGCGCATGAGAGCCGATGAGAGTGATCGAGAGTTGAAACTCTTTGAGAGCGCATGAGAGCCGATGAGAGTGATCGAGAGTTGAAACTCTTTGAGAGCGCATGAGAGCCGATGAGAGTGATCGAGAGTTGGGCCAAACGAGGACGAGAGTTTACTAACACGCAAAGAAAAGAGAGAGCCCGCTGGGGAAGACCTTTGAAACATAATTTCATACAATTTCATCAGGTTCGCGTTTGTAAATGTGGCGCCGTACCGGTAATTCCGAATTCACCATGTCGTTTTTTCGCGGCCAGCTATAAAACCGGATCCCGCTGCAACAAAACAGGAAGTGTTGACCACAACACTCTCGATCAACCCCTCTAAAGCTGCCCAAACGAGATAAAACTCTCGCCAACTGTCATGCAAAATATGAGCAGATTCAAATTCGATGAGAGCTCTCGAGAGTCGACGAGAGTAGCCGAGAGCGAGAATTCCAATTCTAGTCAACTCTCACCGACTCTCGCTCTCGTTTGGCCGGTGCTTCGGGTTAGTGATTTTTATTGTCTTTCTCAGACAATACAAATGACTGGGAGTAAAGCAAACCGACTCCAACATGGTGCCGAGCTCTAATCGTCCGAAATTTCTGGACTTTCCAGACTCGCTCGGTTACCTTCCGCTGTGCAAGGGCAACGAAGACTCTGGGCACGAGACTGTTTACCGCATTGTAAGGCTGACCGCCATTCTGAATATAAGTCGCTCAAACCCAGAGAAAACTTCTCTTTTTCTCCTTCTTCCAAGTTCAGAAAACATTAAGAAAAACGAAAGCCTTCTAACAGTAGCCCGCGTGGTAGGCGCTTTTCCCATTCCCTTCCCCTTTCCCAGCGTCTGCCACGCAGGCTATTCCAACAGTAAAAATAGTTGTGAGCAGTCTTCTGTATTCCATTCCAATGCGGTATGCTTGAGTATTTAAGAGCGAATCCGAGTATTTAAAACATGAGCCCTTGGCTCGGGAGATTGGCCAACCATTCCCCACGCCATCGATTTGGTTTCATTTACATGAGTATTTTCACCTATTTCCCCTATTTTAGCTCTCCTAACTGTTACTCAATAACATTATTCTATTTTTTATTGGGACTGCTTAACATTTCTTGCACACTGTTCAGTACCACAGCATGTGCAGCCACAGCCTCTACAACAAAACATTTGACTTTAAGTCCTATCCCCGACATCCCTCCCCGATCCCTCAGTATTTTACCAACTTACGTTAAAAGAAGATAGCAGATTATTGTAATGAGAGATCCCAGGATGGACAGCGCCAGACCCACGTACGTCAAGATATTCAAAATGTCGATCTCACCTGGTGACTGTCACAAGATAACAACCACAAAACAAACAATTCAGTTCTATGAACAAATAGTTGAAGGATATAATTGGAATACATGCCCAACTGTTCCGTTGGAGATCAGGAAGGAATGACGTCACGTAATATAAATAACCACATCTTGATTTTCACTATTGGTGTGGCCAGTTGGTCTCCAAAACTGAATGTGTGGTGAGTCGTGGTTGTCATGACTGCTTTGAAAAATCAAAAATTATGAGTAAAGCAGGTGTGTCAATCAAACTGTTCCAGGAGATGCCAGTAAAGTGACAACGTGAAAGGTCGTTGGAAATGCTTGACAGCGAATTCAACCGCCCTCTCTCCCGGTCTGCTAAGGCCACACTTCAATCGTGAAAAGGTTTGATAAACTGACCATTAAATTATGCCATTTATATCCAGCTCAAAAGAACAATGCTTACAAGCGTCGATGTAGCGTCAGCGAAAACCATAAGGACGGCGAAATGTGTCATGTGATTGCATAAACACGTTGTTTCTAAGCTGCCGCGAGCAAACTGGGTATAACAACCTTTTCCCGACCATCCTGAGGAACTAAAGAAGAATCAGTTACTCCACCTGTTTGTCTGTAACTACAAACTAATTTAAAAAGGATTGGAAAATCCGAGTTACGAATAAGATGGCAGTCAAAATCCCTTCACCATGGAAACATCATGTCACGTAGACAATCAAATGCCATATCGAACTGTTGCCAAATAAACATTAGAAAAATTAAAACGGTTTGTTCCACTGTCCCCACCGCAAGGCAAAACTGATAATTTTTGTAAGTAGTGGTCTTATGTTTCTAGTGCCTTAAGATGGCTTACGATGGTTTCCAGCAGTTTCTAGCACTTACAAAATTGGATTGATCAATACTACGATACTGGTATCGGCCAAATCCTTAGTCATTGGTTAACAAGTTGTGGTCACTCTCCTGGCATAATAATATAATGAACTTTGTCCAATAAGCTTTCTTACTTGTTCTCTGAGTTGTTCCAGAATACACATTCTCTTTTATTCCCTGGAGGCTTAAGACAAATATACTTCGTTAAGCTATGTGCCGGATTCAATAATTTAAGTAGATTTGAACCATAACGGGGAAAATCAAGGATGATATTGAAGCATCCCTCTGTGTTGTGCCATGCCTAGCCCTGGGTCGTGGCATGGTGCATTGAAAGTAATCGTTGATAGCTTAAAATCAGGTTAGCGTATGATAAAACATGTTTCTCATTGTCTTGTACAGAATAGACCCTATACAAAAATGGCTGGCTTAAAATTATTATTTTGTTCGTATTTAAAATAGCCTCACTATCTTCCACTCGTCTGGGTTATAGCAAATTCTTTAGAATCTTGATCTCAAAAGTGAGGTTAGTGAAGCTATTTTTAATATGAACAAATGAACAATTTAAAGCCAGCCATATTTGCATGCCCTGTTTCCAGACTAAATCATCAAATGAACAGTTTCCAAGTAATATAAAAAAACAGAACAAGAAAAACAAAACAAAGCCAATAATGACAACAACAGTGCAATATCAGGGTCGTATAACAGAACCTCCTACGTTCTAATGCATTTTCCTATTGGTACCTTTAAGCTCTTGAAGACCAAGCTGATATTTTTTTGCAATGGGAGTCTTGGAGGAGGGTTCGCTGTAACGGATATTACCATCGAGTTGATCCCCCTGCAAAAATGATACAGACAGAAAATACATGCTACATTGCTTTTGGCATCCAGATGGTTTGGAGATGAATCTCTAAGCATCATCAGCAACAACAACAACTTTATTACACGTTCTTTACAATAAAACCAATAGTTTGCCAGCAAATAGCTACAACGCTAATCGGGGCGGGACAAAACGACGAAAGCTAAGGGAAATAACAAGAAGGTAACAAAAAGATGGACTAAAACTAAACTGAAAAATAGGAAGATATGCTAAAAAGAGTTCTAACTCTGCAAGAAAAGTGAGAAAATACACAAGTGAATCAGAGTTAAATATATAAATAGAGTTATTTAATTAATCGTACTTTTAAAATAATCGCTCGTATTTCAATGTAGTTATCTCTTCTTTTCCCAAAATATCAAAACGTAATGTTATATAACAAAACTTAACCTCAGCGCGAGTGCTTCGTCAGAGATTTCAGGCGTTTCCTCATGATGGCCGACTGCTATAGTTTGTGCTTGGACTCGAATGACTGTTGTTCCTAAAACGATGTTCGGCCTCGTCCACCCAGGCTGAGTTGAACAATTAGTTTTATGGTCTTTTAGCCCGTAAGTTAGCCCTGTTTCTTGGCTGGCTGGCCAGCTGACCAGCTAATTGGTAACCTGGTCAACAAAGGCTATATTTGTTAGTCATCGTTAAGAAAGGATACAAACCTTTTTTGGTTTGGGCTCTTAGGTTTTGATGTATCCGCCATGAACAGTTCGTGTAGACGTTTGTACATCACCCCTAATATCAAAGATTCTGAAATTTATAATAAATAGGCAAATAAAGAATCAATTAAATCAGTCGTTCAGTCAGTCAATCAATCAATCATTCAATCAATCAATCAATCAAATCAATATTAGCATACAAAAGCTGGTAAATTGAATGTATGTAATTACTTGCATTGATGACCAAATCATGGAATAGTGCTTCTAACTTAAGGGTTTGTGCATATTAAAATAAAAGCTACTGGTCTTGATTGAGAGAACTCTTTCTCTATCCTTCAGAAATTTTGTGATGTTACTCGTTCTAGTAGATCGAGAAAAAATCTTCACCAGTTTTTGCGTTATTTTTGCTGAATAATGCAAACGATTTGGTGCAGTCAGTTTCAACAGGACAACAGTTTAATGTAAGGGCTATCTTCGCATGCATCTGCTTACCTCTATTCTGGCCTTTAGCAGGGATTTTAATAAAGTTTCCTCCCTCAAACTTCATAACTATGAGTTTCATACGTTTGCGTTGACCTGGAGTTCGCCAAACCTCTAAATCTAGAACAAGGAAACGGATGACAAATTACCTTTTTGAAAATTTTAGACTCATTTTAGGCTAAAGTTTTCAACAAGGTAATTTGTTATCCGTTTCAATCTTCTACATCGTTCACCATTCTCGCCATATTTAGATTTATTCTTGTCTCTTTGGTGCTTGTCTTCCCTGAAAATTTGTTATTTCACTGTTTCGCAGTATTTAAATGCATATTTTTATCTCTCTAATAATGACCCAAAATATCGTGACCTTGCTCCTTTAAGCCTCCTACGCAGACATATTTGAACTCGTCACGCGGTCCTCCCCCCACAAACGTCTGCTCAGATGAACCGCCACTTCCGTTCACCGGCGGTTAGCCAATCCTAGTTCGTCTTCCAATTTATGGAAAGCAGGACTTCAATCAATGGATTTATTCCAGACGATGCATGGGAATCGACCGTTTGGTGGAATTTACGCCACGGGTGTCGATTTCCTTATTGACACAGCTCGTTACTGGCTATCTGTTATACAATAGACAGATACTTCATGATTGGTTTCTTCAAAACAAAGGCTAACCGCCCGGCGAACAGAAGTGGCAGTTCAGTTAAGCAGACGTACGTGGGAGAGGAACGCGTGACGAGCCCAAAGACGTCTACGTGGGAGGCTACTAGTGCCTTGACACTTCGTTAAACGTCGAGGGTCCACTGTAGCTTTAAATTTGACTGTCTCCCAGATGGCTCTAAAGTTAGTGGCATTTACATGTTTCCATTTAAAATAACAAAGGAAACGAAATTAAGCATATTTCAATATAAAATTATTCACAATATTCTTCCTCATGGTGTGCTACTGCATAAAATGAGGATTGTAGACTCCCCTCTCTGCATACATTGTGACTCGTTGGAAGCACTATCTCATATGCCAGTTAACTGTAGTGTAATTCAAGAATTTTGGCTTAAAGTAGTTAGCAGTATCTAATGTTTGTCAGTAGATATCTTAAGTATCCTGTGTGGCTATAACGCTGCAGATCCTAAAATGCATGTCTTTAACTATTACATTCTCCTTGGCAAGAGACCAAGCGTTTTATCTTTTTTTTTCCTTTGAATTTGTTAGAGATAAGTTAATCGTGCAAAGATCGATTTTACATTCTAAAGGCCAAAAAGCAAAATTTCTTTCACTGTGCAAACCTCTCCTCGCCTTCCTGATGTATCACCCATAAATGTCATAGCAAGCATAAATGTAATAAATATCAACCATACATGTAATAAATGACTCACCATAAATTGACTCTGAGAACTGAGAATCCCATCAAGCCCCCCCCCCCCCCTTCTCCCCTTCCCTCACCCCCCACCCCCATCACACAGATCATAAAGATTTCGGAGAAAAACCCAATGTTTTGTTTTTTACTTTGTAGATTTCATGCGTATTACCCACACTTGACCGTATGTTACTTGAGTGTGTGTTACTCGTATGTATTCGTATGTTACCTGTGTGTTACTCGCATGTATTCGTATGTTACTCGTATGTATCTGTATGTACCCGTATGTCACTCGTATGTACTCGTATGTAGTCGTATGTACTCGTATTTACTGGTATGTTACTCGTAGTACTCGTGTGATGTTTTAGTCACGATCGTTGCCGTCCTCGTTGCTAAGGCTCCCTAGTAATAACTAGCTGTCGTAGAACACTGCAACATCGGTGAAAATCGTTTTGAGAATCGCTTTAGCCTTTTGGCAAAGACAATACGAGGGAAAGACTAGTGTTGTGCAATTCGCAAATCCTCAGTTGATTTCAAATACAAATACAAACGAAAACGTACGCGCAATGAAGCAAGCAAAACATTCAAGTGGAATTCCCGTAAAAATTATGCTGACTGTGTAGTATGAATGTGAAAATATTAAACAGCCAAGTGGAATTCTCGTAAAAACTTGATATAACAGTTAACTCGTGAATTCATCAGACAGCACACATACTGCAAATACAACAGCCGTAGTCGCCCGTCAGACCAGTCAGATCGTCATTTTGTTTACTGTTCCTGAGGTTGCTGAGCTTAATTTCCTTTTGTTTTTGAGCTGTGCTTAGCTAAACCCAAATGTCGGAATTAAAATAACTGAGAGAGTGTTTGCTATACGCGACTTTACATCAGATTGAATCTCAAAAATAGAATTATATATTACACTGACCTAACTCATGAGTACCGTTATAACGATACCCATATGGAAGGACTCGTGTCTGAAAGTACTTCAGAACAAACAATTCAAAAATTTCTGCTGCTTGAAACATGCTTTCTTTTAGTTCTTTCTCCGTTATGTTCCATTCCTTATGTCCAGTTGTGTTCTTGAAGAATGCTGTGGTCTTCCCAAACCAAAATTCTGCTCCCTGCAAAAACAGCTTGTGAAATAAAGAGTAAAATGGGATGACCCGGGCTATCAGCTTGTTATAAATATATGCTTTGTGCAATCCACTAATATTATGTGATTATTAGTTTTCGAGTCCAAACTGAACAAATTAATACATTTAGCAAGACAGGATTCATAAAGATAAAACTGGAGACGGTTTGGCCTGGCAACTTAGCTATCCCGTAGGTATCCGCCTTTAGCTGTTTTTGGATCAAGCCAATAGGAAATACTGTTACTAAATAAATAAATAAATAAAACATAAAAGACTGATTGATGTCCAGTTTGCTGTACAAATAATAGGGAGCTTAAGAAACGAGGACGGAAACGTCAACGAGAACATCTGCACGTGCGTTTTACATTTTGGTACATTGTTTTGCCGCCCTCTGCAAAACAGCAACGTGAAATGACCAAATTTGAGGTTTTGGAGTGAACGGTGAGAGCATGATGGCAAATTTTTCTTTCTTTTTCTTTACTTTAATGCCGTTCATAGAAATTTAGTTTCTGGATAGTTCGCCGCCTTTTACAAGTTGAACAAACTGGAATAATCGCGAAAGTGCTACAATAACGAGAAGATATTTTTTGAAATGACGTTTTCGTTGCCGTCGCATCCTTGTTTCTTAAACTCCCTAATGTCACAAAGAAAGGCGACTGTTTGAGGAACTTTGACCCAACCTTTCACGATTTGATACGCGGCTAGTATCGCCGTATTTTTTTTACGAGTTGCGGTGTATTCTGAGGATCCCATAGCGCTCAATCCGAATGACGATGCATTTAATTTTTTAATGTATCACCATCCCTTACGAAAATTACCTTCAAAGCTTGGCTTTTGTTGGCTCCACTTTCTAATGTGTCGTTGAGTTTAGAACAAAAGTTTCTCATCCCCTAAGAATAGCCCGAGATAAAAAAGAAATAAATTAATAAATGAAATAAAATAAATAAAATATATTATTGTTTAAGGGCCCTCTTTAGGGATTTTGATACTGAGAGATATGACGATTCAGAGGCCTTTGATGGGGAACCTGTTGCGCTGCGACAATTACATAACATTTACCGTCGATTGTATCTACCCGTGAACGCACGTGCCCAAAACATGTTTTCACTTGACGTCAAACTTCTCCGTTTCAGGTGTCAAACTTTAAAGTTTGACCGCCCAAATGTGAAGTTTCAGCTAGTGTTTCACTACTTGTAGGGATATGTTTTTAGTCAACAAGAAAGGAAGAAATTATCAAAAAGGGGTTCTACTTTCAATATATATCATAGATATCAGTGAACGGATTTTCGCTGACTTTCCTCAGATTTCTTGACTGCGTTGACAGTGAGTTGAACCACGAGAAAGCCGAAGGAACTTCACATTTGGGCGGGAAAAAGTTTGACACCTGAAACGCAGACGTTTGACATCACGTGAAAACATGTTTTGGGCGCGTGCGTTCACGGGTAGATGCAATCGACTGTATCACTAGTTCTATTATTTTTGTTATTTCGCATCCTGTTAATTTACCGTAGTTGTTTCATACTCTTTGTACACCTAATGTTTTTCGTTTCATTTGCGTTAGCATTATCATTGTCTGAGTTACGTAACCTGTATGTAATTTGTAACCATTGTTGTAAAATCATAGGTTTTTAACATTCTGTTTGTAACTGACGAAAGTCGAGAAAGAAAATTTGCCCTTCCCTGCCTTGTCACCTTGAAAGTAAAAAAAGATGCCACGTCTTCGATCACGTAAATCACATCTTCGATTGCCGTGTTGCCAGCATGGTTGTCCTGATGGTGTAGTGGTCATCACACCCGACTAGTATACGGTGGGACGTGGGATCAAATCCCGCCCAGGGCAAATTTTCTTTGAAACATTTGAATCAATTAAAATATGGTTATTTGGGGTGTGCAAGGTTAGGGTTTCCTATATATATATATATATATATATATATATATATATATATATATATATATATATATATATATATATATATATATATATATATATAGCTGGAGTTTTCAAAACAGGGCTCCTGGAGTCCATACTAACTCCTATTACATGTCTCTCACTCTTTTTCTTTTTTATCTTTTTTGGACGGGGCGGGGGGCATGCTAGCTACATTAATAATTAGAAGAAGAGAAAGAAACTGTCCCTGACTTAAACTTTGCATTAAGGTCTTATCCCCACTTCCCCCCCCCCCACCCCCATCCCCTCCAGTTTTATTTGTCAGTTAGTTTCCACTCTCTCTCAAAGAAAGAAAAGTGCATTTGAAGTCTTCGCGCGGTCAGTTAGCTCGCAATGGCGTCGTTAGAAATTGATTTTCCGTTGGCCTCCTAGAGCAGAGTATTCCTTAGGACATCATTAAGTCCAGTGAGGGAGAAAGTCTTGCGAGGTGCAGTGTCTGCCTCGTCTAATATCCTGCTGTGCAGTTATTTGCTAAACGAGTACTTTGTTTACCCGGGCGGTACTGCTGGAAAAATGCAGGGATATTGAGAGCTCTGCTTTGAGAGGTAACAAGTCTTTAGCCTCAGAAAGTAGGTGTCGGTGATCATTTCAAGGCTCAGGGAGAGAAACTGGTGTAGAATTTGGAGCATGCTAAAGACTTAGTAAAAATGCTGTGGCTAGATGGTCGTCAACAACTCCTCGCTAACACGGACAGTAAACATCCGGGACCTACCTCATGAAATTATCGAGAAAGACACAAGGCATGGCTGGGAATTTGTCTGCAAAAAGCGTAAGTTTGAACATTTTTTTGACTTGTTTCCGCCCTCGCAACTTTATCGAGTGATTTGATAGTCTGAAAGTGTCATAATGACTGGTTTCCGGTGTCAGAAGTGATCACAAAATCGAGCGATAATTTACACAAATAAAATTCGACAATAATTAGCTGTGATTCTTCGTAGCAATCACGAACGCTCGGTTGAAAACGCTGCTAGACTTGGCCTAAATCTATGCCGCTAATTCCAAAGCTAACTTTGCCGTCAGAAAGAGCGTATTCTAGAGAGATTTGGCCGAATAACGCACCAAAATTCTCATGTCAGAGGTCACGTCAATTTCATGTCTAATTGCAAGACAAATAACATGTATTATTTGTCTTCCCTTTGACAGAGACTGTAGGTTCATAACGGGCCTAAATGCAAGTCTCCCTTTTGATAAACCGAGGTATTGATAAAGAAAGTTCTAAAACCCCTCAAATTTTCATGAGCCTGGTTTTGAAAAGTTCGGCTATATATATATATATATATATATATATATATATATATATATATATATATATATATATATATATATATATATATATATATATATAGCTGGATTTTTCAAAACAGGGTCAGTCATTTGTGATTTTCACCGCCGATTCCGGTGGAACTTGCTGCCTCCGGGCAGCAAGTTCCGGGGCAATGCGGCCGATGAATTTTGAGGGGGGGGTTCCGTCAAGGCGGGTGGCAGGGCACTCTAGAGGGACAGGGCTACAAGACCATCTGCATTTGAGCTGGCCAGCTCTCAAAGCAGGGGAGGTAGGCCAGCTCAAACTTTGGCCTTGTGATGTTGGTTTTTCTATTGTTAATTAACTTTCTGACTTTATTGCCTGCAGGACTGCAGCTGCATGAATGGCTGAGTGTTGGGAATTTTGACCAACAGGCACACCGGGCTGGCAGGTCTGCCACAAAGGCATGAGCTGGTAAGAATTGAATCTATCTGCAAGCAAAGTCCAGGCATTTTCCTGGCCATTTTACAAAAACTCAAGTTCTGGAGTCTAGCCCGGTTTTGAAAAGGTCAGCTATATAGCTCCAGGGAATGAGGGGCCAACTGGGGCAATTTTAGTGCCGGTGAGCTCAGCTGATGACAGTGAGCTCCCCGAGCCCCTTGAAACTGCAAAGGGGTCGATTTGGCTGGAACATCTAGCTGGATTTTTCAAAACAGGGTCAGTCATTTGTGATTTTCACCGCCGATTCCGGTGAAACTTGCTGCCTCCGGGCAGCAAGTTCCGGGGCAATGCGGCCGATGGATTTTGAGGGGGGTTCCGTCAAGGCGGGTGGCAGGGCACTCTAGAGGGACAGGGCTACAAGACCATCTGCATTTGAGCTGGCCAGCTCTCAAAGCAGGGGGGGGTAGGCCAGCTCAAACTTTGGACTTGTGATGTTGGTTTTTCTATTGTTAATTAACTTTCTGACTTTATTGCCTGCAGGACTGCAGCTGCATGAATGGCTGAGTGTTGGGAATTTTGACCAACAGGCACACCGGGCTGGCAGGTCTGCCACAAAGGCATGAGCTGGTAAGAATTGAATCTATCTGCAAGCAAAGTCCAGGCATTTTCCTGGCCATTTTACAAAAACTCAAGTTCTGGAGTCTAGCCCGGTTTTGAAAAGGTCAGCTATATATATATATATATATATATATATATATATTCATTAAAATTAAAAGATGAACACATTTGCCTGTCTTTTTGATAATTAGTAGCCCTATTTTGGATTTACCTCTGCTTTCGACGCGCGATTTAAATTTAGCTTTCTCTCGACAGTTGCCTTCTAAATTTATGCTTCAAATCAAGGCTTCTATACTGAGGCGAGACTTCACAAAGTCCTTCAAACCTACAATATATTCTAAGTATTGTTCCTTTAACAATAGCCATTGCTTTTTCAACAATGGTTGGGATGCATCTTAATGTAAGAGCTCTTCCTGAATCATGTCCAAGGACAAAACGGAGACCAATAACACTGACTGAAAATAAAATTCATAAGCCTAAAAAATTCAGGTAAGTGCCTATATTTTTAATCTCGGTATCTCTCTTAATCGAAGATATTTATTCAAGTTATCTTTTAAAGGCGGAGCCTCGTAATATAGAAGGATTTTGTGCAGTTTATAGAAACCTTCAAAATAAGATTTTGGGAAGGGTTACTTAGCAAGGGGGGGGGGGGGGGCATTTTTAATTCAGAGACAAAATGAAGCCACAATAATGCTATAAAGCTTTAAAATATACGTACCAGTGTATGACAATGTTTT
>JAEMWC010000836.1:260000-330000 GCA_016490735.1 Pachyseris speciosa | reverse complement strand
ATATTTGGAACCTAAAGGATAAGAATATTACCTACAACATCAAATGGCGTAAGCTAAAACAGGCCCGGTCATATTCAAATGTAAACAAGCGTTGCAATTTGTGTTTATGGGAAAAATACTTTATTATATGTAAACCCGAAATGTCAACACTAAACAATAGAAGCGAACTGGTATCTACGTGTAGACATTCCAAGAAATTCCTCTTAAAGACAGTGCTCGCTTAGATTAACCAATCATATCCCTGTACGTGTCACGCCGCTAGGCATTGTTCTGTATTTTCAAATTTTCAAATTTTGTATATATTCTTATGTATCCGTTATTTTTGGCAGTTGCCTGATGATTGCTTCGCAAGAAGCATGAAACTCTGAGTAGCAATAAATGTCTTCGACCAAATAATCCAACTCTGAAAATATACATATTGCTCTAGTTTATCTATTGAGCACTTTAATAGCTGATGAAGACTTCAATTCATTACCTTTTTATATTATTTAGCTCCTCTTTGTTGAGCACTCTGATAGTTTCATCATCTATTGCCATGGAGAAGGTCAATTTGGACTATTCAACGAAGAACATCCCACTGCCATCGAGAAGCGAGTACATGAAGAATTTCATCCAAAAAACAGAACACTTCCTACGGCGTATGCGCTGGAAAGCCTATCATTTTCTCAACCGCACGGAACTTCCATCAGCTAAAGAAACCTATGGATTCAAATCACGGAACTCGCCACCGAGAATTAGCGAACTGATACCCTTTGAAGACGGCATGTTAGACCTCATTCAAAATATCGAGTTCAAGGACGTAAAATGCAATTTCCAAAATCAAATGAACAGCGACATCAAGTATAAAATCAAGAGACCGGACAGCCTCTTAATCCCAGCAGATAAAACCACCAATTATTATACAATGAATCCAGCGTCATACAACAAGTTGATCAAAGAAAATGTAACGAAAACCTACAAGAAATCAAGTGATTGTGTTGCTGAAAAATTAGACGCGCAGTCAGCCAGCATAGCTAAACGACTCAAATTAGATGACCGAATTGAAAAGCTAGCAAAGAAAGATGCATTTATCACCTTGAAAGATCACAAACCCACATTCAAAGACCACCCGACGTGCCGCCTTATCAACCCTTCCAAGTCTGAAATTGGCAAAGTTAGCAAGCATATCCTTGATGAAATAAACGCCGCCATCATCCGCAGCACGCAAATCAACCAGTGGAAGAACACTTCCAGCGTCTTATCATGGTTCAACAGCTTACAGAATAAAGAGTCACTCTCATTCATATGTTTCGACGTATGTGACTTCTATCCTTCAATCAATGAGAAGTTGCTTTCAAAAGCTCTCGACTTTGCCAGTATGTACCGACCCATCAGTAGGCAGGAGCGCGACATCATCTTACACGCAAAACGCTCGCTGTTGTTCAGCAATGATTCACCATGGGAGAAAAAATCTTCAAATGATCTTTTCGATGTTACCATGGGTTCTTTCGACGGTGCTGAAACGTGCGAATTAGTCGGCTGCTACCTGTTATCCCTTCTCACCGAAAAGTATGGCCAAAACATCGGCTTATACCGCGACGACGGTCTTGCGGCCTTTGACAAAACACCACAAGAAATTGAAAGGATCAAAAAGGAACTGTGCAAAATCTTCCGTGAAAACGACTTAAAGATAACGATAGAGGCAAACAAAACCATTGTCAATTTCCTAGACGTCACGCTTGACCTGCAAACTGGCAAACACTATCCATTTACAAAGGAAGGTAACGTCCCATTGTACGTACATAAGAAATCCAATCATCCACCCTCCATCCTAAAAAACATCCCGGATTCCATCAACAAGCGGCTTTCAGAAATATCTTCAGACCGAGAATGCTTCGACAACGCCAAAACCGTGCATCAAGAAGCTCTCAATAAAAGCGGCTACAATTACAACCTGTCTTACAAAGAGTCGCACAACGAGACGCAGCGATCACGGAGAAACCGTCCAAGAAACATTCTTTGGTACAACCCGCCTTACAGCAAGAATGTCAAAACGAACGTGGGAAAGTGCTTCCTTTCTCTCATTGATCAGCACTTTCCTAAATCAAATCCACTTCATCAAATTTTCAACCGGAACACACTTAAATTAAGCTATAGCTGCATGAGTAACATCAAAACCATTATTTCTAACCACAACAAAGCTCAAATTAATAAACCTGATCCAACCAATGACAGCAATTGTAACTGCAGGAATTCAAGCACGTGCCCCATGGACGGAAAATGCAACGACCAAAACATCATTTACCAAGCTGAGGTCACGACATCAACCTCAAAACAGACATACATTGGACTTTGTGACACAACTTTCAAGTTAAGATACAGAAACCATGTATGCTCATTTAGGAACGAGCGGTATAAACACGCAACCGAGTTAAGTAAATATATTTGGAACCTAAAGGATAAGAATATTACCTACAACATCAAATGGCGTAAGCTAAAACAGGCCCGGTCATATTCAAATGTAAACAAGCGTTGCAATTTGTGTTTATGGGAAAAATACTTTATTATATGTAAACCCGAAATGTCAACACTAAACAATAGAAGCGAACTGGTATCTACGTGTAGACATTCCAAGAAATTCCTCTTAAAGACAGTGCTCGCTTAGATTAACCAATCATATCCCTGTACGTGTCACGCCGCTAGGCATTGTTCTGTATTTTCAAATTTTCAAATTTTGTATATATTCTTATGTATCCGTTATTTTTGGCAGTTGCCTGATGATTGCTTCGCAAGAAGCATGAAACTCTGAGTAGCAATAAATGTCTTCGACCAAATAATCCAACTCTGAAAATATACATATTGCTCTAGTTTATCTATTGAGCACTTTAATAGCTGATGAAGACTTCAATTCATTACCTTTTTATATTATTTAGCTCCTCTTTGTTGAGCACTCTGATAGTTTCATCATCTATTGCCATGGAGAAGGTCAATTTGGACTATTCAACGAAGAACATCCCACTGCCATCGAGAAGCGAGTACATGAAGAATTTCATCCAAAAAACAGAACACTTCCTACGGCGTATGCGCTGGAAAGCCTATCATTTTCTCAACCGCACGGAACTTCCATCAGCTAAAGAAACCTATGGATTCAAATCACGGAACTCGCCACCGAGAATTAGCGAACTGATACCCTTTGAAGACGGCATGTTAGACCTCATTCAAAATATCGAGTTCAAGGACGTAAAATGCAATTTCCAAAATCAAATGAACAGCGACATCAAGTATAAAATCAAGAGACCGGACAGCCTCTTAATCCCAGCAGATAAAACCACCAATTATTATACAATGAATCCAGCGTCATACAACAAGTTGATCAAAGAAAATGTAACGAAAACCTACAAGAAATCAAGTGATTGTGTTGCTGAAAAATTAGACGCGCAGTCAGCCAGCATAGCTAAACGACTCAAATTAGATGACCGAATTGAAAAGCTAGCAAAGAAAGATGCATTTATCACCTTGAAAGATCACAAACCCACATTCAAAGACCACCCGACGTGCCGCCTTATCAACCCTTCCAAGTCTGAAATTGGCAAAGTTAGCAAGCATATCCTTGATGAAATAAACGCCGCCATCATCCGCAGCACGCAAATCAACCAGTGGAAGAACACTTCCAGCGTCTTATCATGGTTCAACAGCTTACAGAATAAAGAGTCACTCTCATTCATATGTTTCGACGTATGTGACTTCTATCCTTCAATCAATGAGAAGTTGCTTTCAAAAGCTCTCGACTTTGCCAGTATGTACCGACCCATCAGTAGGCAGGAGCGCGACATCATCTTACACGCAAAACGCTCGCTGTTGTTCAGCAATGATTCACCATGGGAGAAAAAATCTTCAAATGATCTTTTCGATGTTACCATGGGTTCTTTCGACGGTGCTGAAACGTGCGAATTAGTCGGCTGCTACCTGTTATCCCTTCTCACCGAAAAGTATGGCCAAAACATCGGCTTATACCGCGACGACGGTCTTGCGGCCTTTGACAAAACACCACAAGAAATTGAAAGGATCAAAAAAGGAACTGTGCAAAATCTTCCGTGAAAACGACTTAAAGATAACGATAGAGGCAAACAAAACCATTGTCAATTTCCTAGACGTCACGCTTGACCTGCAAACTGGCAAACACTATCCATTTACAAAGGAAGGTAACGTCCCATTGTACGTACATAAGAAATCCAATCATCCACCCTCCATCCTAAAAAACATCCCGGATTCCATCAACAAGCGGCTTTCAGAAATATCTTCAGACCGAGAATGCTTCGACAACGCCAAAACCGTGTATCAAGAAGCTCTCAATAAAAGCGGCTACAATTACAACCTGTCTTACAAAGAGTCGCACAACGAGACGCAGCGATCACGGAGAAACCGTCCAAGAAACATTCTTTGGTACAACCCGCCTTACAGCAAGAATGTCAAAACGAACGTGGGAAAGTGCTTCCTTTCTCTCATTGATCAGCACTTTCCTAAATCAAATCCACTTCATCAAATTTTCAACCGGAACACACTTTAAATTAAGCTATAGCTGCATGAGTAACATCAAAACCATTATTTCTAACCACAACAAAGCTCAAATTAATAAACCTGATCCAACCAATGACAGCAATTGTAACTGCAGGAATTCAAGCACGTGCCCCATGGACGGAAAATGCAACGACCAAAACATCATTTACCAAGCTGAGGTCACGACATCAACCTCAAAACAGACATACATTGGACTTTGTGACACAACTTTCAAGTTAAGATACAGAAACCATGTATGCTCATTTAGGAACGAGCGGTATAAACACGCAACCGAGTTAAGTAAATATATTTGGAACCTAAAGGATAAGAATATTACCTACAACATCAAATGGCGTAAGCTAAAACAGGCCCGGTCATATTCAAATGTAAACAAGCGTTGCAATTTGTGTTTATGGGAAAAATACTTTATTATATGTAAACCCGAAATGTCAACACTAAACAATAGAAGCGAACTGGTATCTACGTGTAGACATTCCAAGAAATTCCTCTTAAAGACAGTGCTCGCTTAGATTAACCAATCATATCCCTGTACGTGTCACGCCGCTAGGCATTGTTCTGTATTTTCAAATTTTCAAATTTTGTATATATTCTTATGTATCCGTTATTTTGGCAGTTGCCTGATGATTGCTTCGCAAGAAGCATGAAACTCTGAGTAGCAATAAATGTCTTCGACCAAATAATCCAACTCTGAAATATATATATATATATATATATATTATATATATATATATATATATACATATACATATACATATACATATACATATACATATACATATACATATACATATACATATACATATACATATACATATACATATACATATACATATACATATACATATACATATATATATATATATAAAATATAATCCAAGAGTTAGGTTATTTAAACATTTACTGCAACTCTGAGTTTCATGCTTCTTGCGAAGCAATCATCAGGCGACCGCCAGAAATAACGGTTACAATCACAGAAATTTGAAATACAGAACAATGCATACATTGAATTACATACTAGGCGTGTCGCGTCACACGGGTCGTTATCGCTAATTACATAATGACATTTCTTAACAGAAATTTCCTAACATGTCTACAACACGATGACACCTCATTTCTTTTGTTTAGACTTGCCATTTCTGGTTTACAAATAATGAAATATTTCTCCCACAAACACAAATTGCATCTCTTGGTAACATTGGAATAAGAACTAGCTTGTTTTATCTTGCGCCATTTGATGAGTCTCAAAGATAAGAACACTAAGTATGTCATCAAATGGCGCAAGATAAAACAAGCTAGTTCTTATTCCAATGTTACTAAGAGATGCAATGTGTGTTTGTGGGAGAAATATTTGATTATTGGTAAACCAGAAATTTTTCGCGCGCTTTCTGCGGCTGGTAATTTCACATTCAGTTGGTTTCTTTATTTTGAGCAAAACAACTTATTCTTCTTCTATCGAAGTTTGTCTTTCGCGTAAAAAGCATAAAGATCAAGAACTTGTCAAAAGATACTCCGGAAGGTGAATTTTCAAGTGATGAAAGGAAGGACGGAAGATTTTTCTCAGGAAAAGCTTCAAAGATTGTGCGGTTGAAAACAGTATAATTCAACGCTTCAAGGGCTTTCACTTCACCGCGGCATCTTGCATCTCACCAAGAAAAGTCACTTAACAGTTCACCGGTATTAAAGGGAGGAATGAGTAGCTCAAACTCTGTGGAAGAAGCTCTTTCTTTGGACAAACCGTTTGCTATTTTTGCGGATGCTTGTTTTTACTTTACTGAAGCTTACGCATTTTCAAGTGGTAGAAACCTCTACAACACAGGACAGTGAGGTAAATTAAATAAATAGAAGCTTAACATTTGGTTTGATCGTTGTTACTTTTGTTCAGGAATGAAACTTGTATTTTTCTCTCGAATGGATATAAATAACAATCATCTACTCGTTTTGGACGCAAAGAAGTAGTTGAATTGTTTGTTTGTTTTGTTACGTTGCTTTCTTTGCAAGCGAACGAGTGTTTTTACTCGGCTTGGCTGACTGTTTTTCGACCTTGGTTCCTCACAGTAGCGTTAAGAAACTTTTGCCCTTATCTTATCAACACGTAATCGCAATGAGTCCTCGTAAAATTAAGCATTAAAGGGGGAGACTCGAGCTCGAGTAAAAATAAAAAATCCGATCAAATGCATGTGCATGTGCACTTCTCAAAATCTGACATTAAGTTGTCAAAATGCTGCTAAAACAGTCAAAACTCAGCGCGCTTCACTTCGTCAAGTCTTTAAGAGATCTTCGTCGAAAGCAACCTGTAAACAACATTTAAGTTTCGCCGTCTTTAAACATGTCGTTTGTTTGAACCGGTAAGAATCAGCGTTTGGATGTTAAAAACAGCGAAATGGGTTGACTGGCTGGCTGGTTTTGATAAATTTTAAAGTGGACGGGTCTGCGAGAGAAATGCTCGTTTGGTTTGGCAAGCGCTTTCTTCGTTATCTGGATGATGTTTTGCCACTGAGAATCATTAATTGAAGAAGGTTCTTCGGAAGACATGGGAAGTAACAGTAAAACCATCAAAGCACTTAAGTGTTTTGTGTAAGCCAAGGAAAGATTTTGTGGGAAATGGCTCTATTATTCAGCTCTGTCGCATTCCGAGTGATTGCTGTCTCAGTGATTCCTGTTGACTGCTCTAAACGATCAGGTACGGACCTCTTTTTTGTCTTTTCTACGGACATTTATGTCAAATCTGCTAAGGAAATTTTCTAGCTTAATACAAGATAGTTTTGTTACCTGTGCAATTTCTGCACCTTCTCCAAGAATCTTCGAAGAAATATTATTCATATTGTGCTTTGTTTTCTTGTAATAAGTCTTATGTTTGTTGTTATATTGTTTCTGAACCGCGGTCAATTCCTGTTGACTGCTGTAAACGAAGAGTTTGTATCCTTTATTTTTTTTTTCTAGGGGCATTTATGTCAAAATAAATACCGATTTTCCTAGCTTTATCATTACAAGCTATTTTAATTACTAGCTAGTCTTGTTTAATTTCTCCACCTTCTCCTTCTTCGAGCAAACACTCGCCGGCATCGTACTTTGTTCGCTTGCAGTGTTTTTGTTTTGTTTTGTTTTGTTTTTTGATCCGCTTTGAATCCCTTTACGCTTTCATCTCAAAGTAGTTAGACTCAAGAATGTCCGCCTTTTTTTTTCTTTTTTGCAAACGTTTACTATCGAAAACTCTTCGTTTTCCCTGCTGCTGCTAAATTGTTTTGGACACAAATTAAACTGGCCCAAATAAACTCTTGCGAAGTTGCTCGGTGAGAGTGTGCAGCTCCGATTCTAGGCTTGGCATTGCAAAATATATATATGGCCTTCAGCTTTTCTTTTTTTAATCGCTACATAACAGACTGGAATGGTGTTCCATCGAACATCATGCATGCACCTTCTTTAAGCAGTTTTAAGTCCTATCTATTACATTATTAGTGTCAATTTTAAATCAGATGTAGCTTGTGAGTGACAAGTATGTAATTTAATTAGGTTTGCTTTGGATTACTTCATGATTTTTAATCTCAATCTCAAATCAGGGGCGACTTGTAAGAGACAAGTATTTGATTTAATTTGATTAGGTTAGCTTTGGGCCACGTTTAAATTTCACCTCTTAGTTTTTAGAATGTGTAATATTAGATAATATTCTTTGTATGGGAATTTACTTTCTCCCAATTATTCTCCAGTCATGCACTTTTTTGTTTTGTATCAACTTGGTTGTATTCACATGACAAAGTATTATTAAACTTAAAACTTAAAATTAAACTTAAAGTAAGCTCTTTCTCATCAATGTACACATCCTTTGGACGTCCTCCTCCTGCATACAGTCTTTCAATTAATTTTATTAGTAGCTGGTCACACCAATCTTGTGGGATGTTTGGATGACATTTGGCATTAATGTTTAATGGGATCTCTGATGTTTGATGAAGTATGTTAAGATCAAGTTAAGATGGCTAACGGATTTCCAGCACTTTTGCTTTGATGAATCACCTTGATAGTGGTATCAACCAAATGCCCAATATATTATTATCAAGTTGTTTGGTCTTGCACTTAACTGGCCAGAAGAGCAGCTGGATTTCTTTTTGAAAACACTGTAGGTGCATTGAGTGATGAGCTTAATGTTAGCAAGCAGTTTTTTTTTTGTGATAGTAAGGTCAAGAAGTAATTGATCAAAATAAATATCTTGGTCTTAATTCATGGCATCTAAATATTTTTATTGATTTCCATGTATCTTTCTTTCATAATTTTTGTGAGGCATACATATATCCAGAGGATACACAATTTGCGATTTCTGACTGTCTCATGGGAGGCTGTGGATAATTGAAATTGCATTCATTATGAAGTGATGATCTGAATCACTATATATCTGATGTGATACTGATTCCAAGGAGCAATCACCAGGCTTCTCCACCAATTTCTAGTGGCTCTAAACCATATCTAAGTAGCTAAGTATGTAACTAAGTTGCCTACAGTTGAACGGGGAAACAGACCTGTCCTTAGGTATTGCTCTAAGATGTTAAGAAATGTTTTGTTTTAAAAATTTATAGATGAAAACTAGCTTTGCAGGTTCTTTTTTACACAAGGTATTAAAGATTATTTAAAAAAACCTACCTCAATATTTTTATTTTGCTTTTTTAACATCTCCAAACTCAGTTTGGAAAGTAATTTTTATTACCTTACTCAATAGAACGCTTGTTTTTAGGAGGGGTGGGGGTCCAAATTCGTAAAAGGGGATTCATATCTGCTAGCAGTTCTGGACTAGGGGGTCCAAATCTGATCCGCAAGCAGATCTGGACTGGAGGGTGCAAATCCACGTGGGGTCCAAATCCACTGTGCCACTGGCTCAGATCACCTTTCCATACTATTTTCTACAGCATTGGGTCTGTAGCTTGAGTGAGGTCAGATGGGTGATATGACAAGCAGACTATATGTAAATGCCAGTAGAAAAAGAATGCTTTTGGAGCTCCGCTTTTAGGCTTGGCTAAATATATATATCAGAGGGTTTTCACGGTGGCCGATGTTGGAGGTACAAAACAATGAAAATTATTTACGCAACAATATAACATATTTCCCGAAGGAAATCGGCGTTTTTTGTACCTCCACCATGGCGGTCGTGGCGTCATGTGAAAACCCTCTATAGTCGAACATGGATGCAGCATAGCAACAGTTTTTCGCTAAATTTTGTCCTTCGCGAATGTTAGCAAATGTGTTGAATTGGTTCGTCACAAAATAAAAAAAAGGAAATAAAACACTATTTCAAGAAGGAAATAGATGCTTCTAATTCTTTTCTGTAGTTGATTAGCGTTAGATAGTTATTCTGTCCAAATCAGTAGAGGCAAACGCTAAGTGAATTGTAATTGAACAAATTTACATAAGCAAAGACTCATTTTATAAGATAAATGTAATGAGAAAATCAAATCGTACAGTTGCCAGCCTGTCAACAACTTCTGAGGAACTAAAATAAACCAGAAATTAAATAAATCATCAGAAAGAAAAATATTGAGATGTATAAGTTCCAGAGATGATTGCATGTGTTACTTGTTTTGAAATCATCATTTTCCGATCAGCTATGAATGTCATTGCGAGTGCGACTGTTTCTAGAACGAATTTTTTTTTCTGTCAGGCTTCGCTAACACAACAAACCAACACCAGCGTGTGGCCTGTTTTATTGCACACTTGGACTTCAAGCAAGACTGCCCTGCCATGCGAAATAATTTTCCGTAGTCGCCCTATCAATACATGTAAACGAAAACGTTAGCCGTCTCAGGCTGCCCAAGACGCTAGAGCACAACCTTGACTAGATACAGGTAAAGGCGACCGTATGGGTCAGCATTTCTCTTCCAATGTGGAACCACTAGTCGTCGAAGCAATGTTTGTTGTCCTAGTTTCACCACAAAAGGGCTTGGGTTTCGCACCACGGCGGCGCCTGAACGAGTCAAAGATTAATGAAATTCAGTCTCCAAGTTGGCCATAGTACGTACTAATCTCAAACATCTTCAGTCCACCTTGCCTGAATGCATCTAATCGTTCTGTGAAAACTACAAAATCAGCAATCCACTGAATCCACGATACACACGGAGTGGTTAGTAAAC
This sequence comes from Pachyseris speciosa, assembly GCA_016490735.1. Lineage (NCBI taxonomy): Eukaryota > Metazoa > Cnidaria > Anthozoa > Scleractinia > Pachyseridae > Pachyseris > Pachyseris speciosa. The sequence goes on along the minus strand of JAEMWC010000836.1, from coordinate 319,333 downwards.
TTTGATCGGAGATACCTGCGGGAACGATCGATTTATCGAGCGCTCTCGTTCGGGGCCGACTAATTACGAAGAGTGTCTACACCTTAGTGAGTGAGTGACACGCAGTGACCACAATAACTCGTTCCTTTCCTCGCGTATCCTCGAGTTAAAAATGACTACTGGCAGGCAGTAGGGTTGGCCATGCCCGGGACCATGGCCTAGGCCATGTTTTGTCAACACCCGCCTTTTGCACAGTGTTTTGTACTCAGTCCGCGTTTTGTACCTAGTCCGCAGCCTTCCGTCCGAATTTATACTCACTCCTTGTTTTATACCCGCAGTCCGCAGCCCATTGTTTATACTGACCGAGTAGCGGTAAAAGCCTGACTTCACGTAAGTCGCGCGGAATTGTCGTGACCGAAATAGTTGGCGATGGTCGATTCCGCTGAAATTTACCCACAGGCTAACAATCCGAACTGCGTGACGTTAAGCACGCTACTTGATCTCATATATTCCCTCTATTTTAAAACGGCTGTTCTCGGCTGGATTCAAGTGATCGGGAGAAAGGTGCCATAAAATACCGAATTTTGCACCTCTTAATCCCAAATGTAGATGTAACGTAAGCCAGATGAATAAAGATCACTTGCCTTATGCTCTTAATGAGATCTTTTGCTTTTTTATGGCGTTTTGATTCGCTTGCCGCTGAACCCCTCGACAATAGTAAAAGATTAACAACAAGGCATGCAATCAAAACAGCCGCTGCAGCTGAACGCGTTCTGAATTATGTCCATTTTCTCGTACTTCCGCGCGTCTCTCCTGGTTACAGGCGAAACATTTAACTAAGGCCCGGCCACCACGCGCACGACCCCTGACCCGGAAGGGTCTCGGCGCTGCTACTCTCGTGGCCTTATCAACTTTGGCGATTGAATCATGAACCTTTTCATGATCCTTATCGCCCTGCAAGGACTGCAGATATTGTTGAAATTGAACGTCCGGCACCCTGATCTTATCCTGCATAGCCTGCAGTACTGCGTTGAAAAATCAGGACTTGGGATGATTCGTCTCCCTAGCTACTATCTTCAGGTTTATAAGGCAATCCAAGGCTTTCTCTTTATTGAACTTGGGCGACTAGATGAAAAGCTGAAATTCTTCTAAGGCTGAATCAACAGAGACCTTCCGGGATTTCTCTAAAACCTCCAACCTACGCATGACTTGCAGCATATCATCCCGTTCCTGCATAATAAAACCAATAGGATACATTTATTTCTCAAATCATTCTCAACATCATCATCATCATCATGAAGAAACCAAAAATATAGACTATAATGTTACCAATAGTACAAAATTATTATTATTATTATTATTATTATTATTATTATTATTTTATTTTATTTTATTTTTGTAAATTTATTTGCAAATTGAAACAACAAATACACATCATCTATACTAAAACAACAAAGAAAAAGAAATGATTACAAAAGTAATAAAACACTCAGTAACAAGAAAGCATTTACAACGACTGCCAAGTGATCCCGAATACACTTCATTGGATAACAAGAACGAACTAAAATTAGTTTGTAAAAGGGAAAATGCCACTAATAAAGATAATATGTAATGATAAGACAGTAAACAGGTTTTAGAGTAGAATGGTCCAAGTGTGATGAAATTTAGAAAGAGCTTGTTTTGCAATTGCGATCTCTTTCAATGTTTTTGGATAATGGGAAGATAGTTTTGAAAATCTGAACCATCTCCGCGAAGGCTTGTGCATAAAATGTATTCTTAAGCAATTAATAAATAGTAGTTTAGTACCCGCCAATGCATGCCTTGTCGTTTCATGCCAGCCATAAAATATGTGACTCGGATTTATAATTACATGTTCGTTAGTTTTTGTGTTCCACCAAACTAGGAAGGAAATCCAAAAACCGACTACGGAAGGGCAGTTAATCAGCAAGTGGTTGAGTGATTGCTTTTTGTCGTTACAGAAATTACAGCTAGCATTGTCTAGATCAGAAGGCCGTCACGAAAAAGTGTAGCGCGGGTAGGAAGCACGTTGTGGATCACTTTATATTGGAACATTATTGTCTTCACTTCTTTCGGTATTGCAAATGGCAGTAGATATACATTTCTTGATGTTGTCTCTTGTAAAAACGATAGCGGAGTATTCCATTTTCGGCAGTTGGAGGAACGAAAACGGTTTTCAGAAAGGCGGAATAAATGGATCTGGTAGTTAGGGGGTAGGCAGAGACGTTGTTTTCATCCGCTTGAGCGGTAACGGGGTTTCCAAGGTACGTTTTCCACATTGCAGGAATTGCGTTAATTAAACCGTAGTACTGAGATTAAATTTAGATCGAAACTCCTGCCAGTTTAAAAAATTGCTTTGTTATTTCAATAAATCATTAATCTTAGAAATCCGGCGTCAAACAAATGTCTATAGAATATAGGTTTCTCGGCTATTATTCAGTTCCAGATAATTTCATCTTTATGGCCGGACTTGAGATCATATCCTGTTGAGTTTTCAAACTCGAACCAAAAGTTTAAAATCTTTTCGTAAAATAATGGAAGGTTTTCATGGGCAAGTGTATTGATTGTAAAGTTGCATTTTGTCAGGAAAGTAAGACTGCCATGTTTATGCATGATGTGGTTGGGAATTATTTTCCAGGAAGCTTGAGAGCCATCTTGAGTTCTTTTGATCCATGCTAGTTTGAGTGTTTTTTTTTTATAATCTTGAAATCACACACTTTCAACACACCATCTTTTTTTTCTCCAATTGTAGTGTTCTTTTTAATTTTAGGCGGCTTCCCCTCCCAAATAAAGTTGAAAATTATTTTATTGATTTCCTGGATGAAGTGCTCAGGTACAGCTAACACAGACGCCGCGTAAATCAACTTTGAAAGGCCGAGAGTTTTGACTATATTGATCCTTCCATACAGAGTAAGATTTCTTCGTTTCCAGATTTTGAGGGTTTTTTTTCCCAGGATTTTTATTTTCTCTCCAACATTTAAAGAATCAGCGCTAGCTTGTTTGTAGGAAAAGAAAATGCCGAGAGCACTGATAGTTTCTTTTGGCCACTTAAAACCAAAGGGAGAGTCCGTTCTTTTTTCCATTGACCCAACCACATTGCTTCTGTTTTAGTAGTGTTGATTTCTAGACCAGAACAAGCGTGGAAATCATTTAAGAGATTCAGTAGGTTTGACACGGAGTCAAGGTCGCGAACAAAGACTGTGGTATCATTAGCATATTGACTTATTTTTAGTTCATACTTATTGACTTGAATACCTTTGATTGTGGCATCCTTTTTCACAGCTCGAGAAAAGAGTTCTACACAGAGAACCAAAAGGACACCGGAAAGCGGGCAGCCTTGTCTGACGCCTCCTTTAAGATAGAAAAAATTAGATGCATAACCTTTATTCAAGACACAGCTTGTGACATTACTATAAAAAACCTTGACCCAGTTTTGAATATCCGGGCCGAAATTGAAAAGCCGCAGTGTCGCTGATAGGTAGTTCCATTCAATCGAATCAAATGCTTATTTAAAGTCAAGGAATATTGCGGTGCCTTTTTTATTTGTCCTTTCAGTGTAATTTATTGCATCGTTTATGAGCCTCACAATTTTCGCCTATGTAGCGGGATTTCACATATCCAGTTTGGTTGGGATTAATTAAAGTTGGTAGAATTTTTTCAATTCTTTTGGCAATGACTTTAGTAAGGATCTTATAGTCAACGTTTAAAAGTAAGATGGGCCTCAAGTTTTCTAGGATGGTTTTATCTTTAGCTTTCTTTGGTATGAGCGAAATTATACCACGCCTTTGGGTTATGGACAATGTTCTGTGTTGGAAAGCATAGTTGTAGCTAGTTAGCAGATTTGGGTGCGTAGAAATATTGCAATTCCTAACGAATGGAACTAACTCGTTGGAAATTAAAAAGTAGTCTAACCGACATTGAATTTTAAAGGATTTAGTTCTCCAGGTGAAACTCTGCTTTTCCGCATTCGTGTTTTGCCATATGTCATCAAGATTACATATATCGCATAGTGCGTTGATTTCTTTTATAACAGCTGATTTTTTTTTGTTATCAAGTTTCCTCCTTTTTAGCTCATGGATGACGTAGTCATACCATGAGGTATAGGAGGCACTTTGAAGTCACTCACTCACTCACTCATTCACTCGATTCTAATTAATTTATTCATTAAACTTGGATGAAACATTTATTCTTTGCCTCCCCTAGTAAGTATTGTATTTGTACCCGCAGTCCTCTTTGCTCAAGGTTTGCAAGTTTCAGGGGTAGTAGAAATGCGTCGATTCTTGCTCGATTGTTTATGTATCATGAAGGTAATATGCATGGCGTCCATCAGAGCATGTGAAGATTGTAAAGCGTCCGATCCTCTTGAATATACCTTTGTGAAGCTGGAAAGTGGAAAGCTTATACGATTAAGTACACATGCTGCGAGAACTGAAGATGAAAATCGATGGAAATTGCCGGTGATATCTTAAAAGCTACGATGAAATTGCTTTTCCTATCGACGATTCTTCTTGTCACCCGAAGGAAGAATGCAGCAGGGAGGAAGGGATGTCTTAATAATCAAAACAAGTTATTTCGATGCCACTAGCACTGAAGGGCACGGTTGGAGTTCAAGATAAGAGAACAGAGAGAAAACAACGCCAAAAGCATATGTTTACATAACAAAACTAGGCATGCTATCAGGGCCACCGAGTGTTTGGAAATAAATCTCCTAGCGACCAAAAGCAAGGAAATAAGACATTTCCTATCCTCAGGCGCTTAAGACAAGGACCAAGAGCAACTAATTCGTTTGAGCAAAGGATTGGAACATTCATCGATATATCGGTTTGTTGGGCAACATCATTAGGTGCCTAGATGTTAACAAAACCAAAGGCATTTTCTTCAAATGTCACTTTTAGGATAATGAATCTTGCTTGTTTATCAGGTAGGCATTTAACACGTTCTAAAGCCTTAGGGGGTATTATAAAACTTCATTTTTGCAAAAGTTTGATATTTTGTGATAAAAAGTGCCAGAAAATCGGGCACATTTTGCACCAAATAGGCTTTAAATGTTTCAATATGCCAACGATGCCACTAGCACTGAAGGGCACGGTTTGAGTTCAAGATAAGAGAACAGAGAGAAAACAAAACCAAAAGCATATGTTTACATAACAAAACTAGGCATGCTATCAGGGCCACCGAGTGTTTGGAAATAAATCTCCTAGCGACCAAAAGCAAGGAAATAAGACATTTCCTATCCTCAGGCGCCTAAGACAAGGAGCAAGAGCAACTAAATCGTTTGAGCAAAGGATTGGAACATTCATCGATATATCAGTGGATTCAGAATACCCGTCGCATGATGAGTACTGCGTGTTGCTGCCTACACTCTTCTTTTTTTATAAAAATATATTTTATAAGAATATCGAGGCTTAAATTTGCGAGATTTTAAGAAAATTTTAAGACTAAATCTGAGGCTGAAATTGTGAAAAGAATATAATTTCGTGCGTTGAAAATTTGTAAATACCATGTAACGATATGTTTTTACTTAACTTTTTACTTTAACTAGCTAGCAATAGCCAAATGTTCAATGATGAGCGGTACATGTAATGTATTTGTGCAGTACAAAATAGCAAGCACTTCACTTGTAATGGGATACCCCAATACGTCCTTAAACGGAAATGTAACTAAGCTATAATTAAGAATATTACAAGAATATTTTCATCCCAAAATCGACAGAAAAATAAGAATATTCAACCTGGGCCGGAAAAACAATGTTCTTATTAAAAAAAAAAAAAAAAAAAGTGTATCAGGTTAAAGCTTAGATCTTATGTTTGGCACAACATACAACGTTGTAATCGTTCACTGAATCAACGTAAACGAAGTAACCAGCCGAGTTTTTCTACCAAAAACCCCGTATTTATACATGGGAGAAAAATGCGATCGATTTTACTGCTTAAACCTGGCAGGCACGTATTGAATTCTTATTTATCGAATATGAGATCAACTCCTCACGATTACTGAAATGTCTGAAATAGCTTTCCAAGTCGGAGGCATATTACAATGGAGGCTATGTTTATTCAATGGTGTGTAAATGAAAGCCGCTTATTCTGAAATCTAGCCCCCAAAACACAGATCTTGTTCAGAAAGTCTGTATCCTTTGGCTAAATATACGATCAGTATAAAAATCACATTATTGTGGCAAAAATCAGTTACCGTGTTGTAACTTTCGGGGTGTCACACAACGCTCTCTTTGATTGGAGGTTGCGTGGGGGCGAGAATATATGACAACCAGTCTGGTTTGAAGACTCTGGGAAACAGATTACATTACTAGTCAAGTGTAGATCGCAATTAGTGTAGAAAGATGCATCCATGAGCTGGCTCAGAGGAGCCTTTGATTTGTCTTGTGACGTTAGTGCACAGTTGAAGTCTCCTGTATCCAGTGCAAATTCTTCAAGATGTTTGCTTAATTTATTGAAGAAAGCGGTTTGTTGGCCAACATCATTAGGTGCCTAGATGTTAACAAAACCAAAGGCATTTTCTTCAAATGTCACTTTTAGGATAATGAATCTTCCTTGTTTATCAGGTATGCATTTAACACGTTCTAACGCCTCAGGGGGTATTATAAAACTTCATTTTTGGCAAAAGTTTGATATTTTGTGATAAAAAGTGCCAGAAAATCGGGCACATTTTGCACCAAATGGGCTTTAAATGTTTCAATATGCCAACGTACGAATACCGCTTTTACAGAAAAAACACAATATGCATGATTTTTGCCTACTATGGATCAAACTAAGCATGTCAAAAATAGTGAGAATTTATGGCAGACTTACCTGGATTCTGGAAAAGCACATTGGCATGGAAATTGTTTAACAAAATCTGCTAGTTTTTGCAGAAACCAAGTTTCAAAATATTCACAAATATTGAATTCTGTTACCAGATACGGAAATATGTGTCAGACATTGTAATAACTTGTGAAAACGTTTTAAGGCTGGGGAAAAAATCGTTTATTTCTGGCAAGAAATAGCCTTAAACAATTTAGCGTTACCACTTTCTGTAGCTTTTGGTAAATTGTTAATCGAGTACGCAAAATGACCCTGGAAAATTCCAACGTCGTTTTCCTCACCACCAAATCACCTTGGAAATTTCCAACGTCACATTTTTAGAAAAAGTGCAAAACGGCCTGTGAAGAAAACACAAAGAAATTTCTGAGGTTTCGAGAGCAAGACGAAAGCCATACAACAGTTTAGTTTTAGTTTCGCAAACAAGCGAAACAGTTGGGAACATTTATCCTGCAGAATGGCCTCAAACCAGTACAAAACGAATCAGACGCATGTCGTGTTTGCGATAAAGTTCGGAGCCAATAGCCGCGCACTGAACCCCGTGCACGTGCGAACTATTAATGGTGCTGTTTTTTTGTCGTTATTTCACCTTGCGCACAAGGTCAGCGCACACTGTAGAATGACAATACTTTTCCGAGCAGCTCGAGGTCTCGCAACGGTTGCAATCAAGGCATGCCAAAGTAAATACGAGCATGGAACGACAAATCAACCAAAATCACGTTCAGACACATTTTATTGCTATTCTGCTTCTTCCCTAAACGGAAGCCAAATAGAGAAGGAAACAAGAGGCTACAATTAGCCTAAACTGGGGCTTGGAAAAAACAGTATTTTATCCCTAACTTAGCGCTAAACAAAAGAATAAAGGGAAGTCTGTCTTTCTTACATCGGACGCATTGTGTTTAGCTTGTGTTGGAGTCTATTTCTTTAGACCCCAGTCAACATATATTCCTCTAAAATACAGCTCAACCATTGAGAACAATAATTATATCACTTGTAAAAAATATTTCTAAAAGAACAAGAAAAAGAGAAACGGAAAAAATAAAGCCCGTGATATATACCACTAAAAGACATCGAACCCTGGTTAGCTGCGTTACAGGCATGCACAGTGACCTTTAGGCCACAGAGGTTTATCGTTTTGCAAGGTGATAAAAATAGTGTATTGATTCCAAAAAAAAACTAAGCACACTTGTTTTCGCTTCGATGGATAATTGTTTGAGAAAGGAAACGCTTATCGAACGATGTAGGATTTTTTTTTGCATAAACGTTAATGGAGTCTCGGTGAAATGTGAGTAGAAAATGAATTAGCAGAGTGAAACTGTTTACAAATACGTCAATCCAGGGTCATTTGAAACACAAGAAAGGAACGTTTCTGGACAGTTTCTAGTGACGCTAGTACATTTGTAAAAACTAATCGCTTATCATTCAAAAATTAAAGTCCAGAAATTGAGATATTGTGGGAATATAGTAAATAAACTACCTGTCAAAGTCTCAGGCGTGTGTGATATCCCGTACTTGAGTTATTCAACAAAATGTACATCTCAATGGAGCGGATACGGGGAACACGGCAATCCATCTGGAGTTAAATTTTGGTCATGTTAAAAGCTTTCTTCTCGCTGTTGAACTTGGAAACATTCGTATAGACACTTCTCTTAACATATTAGTTGTTCAGACTTCAAAGACACGAGGTGAATCGACGTTTTCTGATACGTGACAACAGGCATCATTCTTGCTGTTGATATGAGATTTACACTTCCGAATCACTCGGCCGTGAAAGGTCAAACTCCCTTTGTCTGAAGTCTCTAATTTTTGGCGCTCCCCACGCGTCGCGTCTCCTCGCAACTTCGTGCGCGCACGTGTCTTTCGCCCGCCCCACAATCCATCGCCAAAATTAGAGACTACTCGCAGTCTACTGAAGCAGACACGAGAAAACACGGCAGTCCATCTGGAGTTAAGTTACTCATGTTAAAAGCTTTCTTCTCGCCGTTGAACTTGCAAACATTCGCATAGACACTTCTCTTAACATATTGTTTGTTCAGACTTCAAAAGAGACAAGGTGAATCGACATTTTCCGATACGTGACAACAGGCATCACTCTGTTAAAAGTAGTTAGCACTTCCGCAGAAACGCCGGAAGTGAGCTTTGTGGATGATACTCGGCGACGAAAAAGAAGAACCGTCGGTAATCTTAGACCCGGGCGCCGCCCGAGACGCGGGCAGCCCGAGTAATGATACATTAGATATTTTAAAACTGACTATGTACGCTCGGAACTAGTGTAATATCACCGGGAAATCAGCCCTCAACAAATACCTATTGACCTTAATTTTACGTTCTTTTCCAGGTACAGAATACCGCCGTTATTACGAAGATTACTGCCGATGTGTACCTTAACTGAATCGCAAAAAAAGTTTACTGATTTCCTCCATGTCGTTATAAATTGTTGATTAAAGATAACGTGAAACACATCTTCTCCAGTAAATTGTAATTTAAGGAAAAAGCAGTTCTCAAAAAGAGCAAAAGGGGCTTAACGTTGGGTGAAATTCATAGTCTGTTTCTGCTTGCTGTGAACGACGTTGGAAATTTCAACGGTCAGTTTCTGATTGTTATAGATGACGTTGGAAATTTCCACCGTCAGTTTCTAATTGCCAATACATTAATGCTGGAAATTTGTGTTTGACGGTATTGCGACAGACGAATTTAAATTCAAGCGACATTTTTTTCGTTGTAATCTTGCAAAACTGTATGAAAATTTGGCAAAATATTCTCTTTGTTTAAAAATATTGCAATCCTTACTTTGAATTCGGTAAAATCCGCCAGTTTTTAATAAATTATCTTCACTCGTTAAGCAAAATATGTGATTTTGGCAACAATACAGTCAAAAATGCTAGGTTTTTTCGAAATAAAGCTATTTTAGAATACTACCTGAGGTTTTAGAACGTGTTAGTTTTAGATCTTGAATTCCACAGAGGGATTAATTAATGTTATTACACCTTTACTCAGTGAATTGGGCCATTGCTAAAAAAGCACTTTGCCACCCCACTCTTTTTCCCAGATGGATTCAAGATTTTTTTAAGCAATAAGACTCTTGCAAAAGAATTACGTGATGTTTTTGTTTGTGTAACCATCGAAAAATCGATCGAGGTTTGATAGACTTTGAAGCTTTGAGGATTGAGGCGTCGTACATTGAGTGACAGACATTTAAGGTCAAAAGCATTAGCATTATTTACATTTTGGGCGGCCAATTTCAGCTTAATAAAGAAGTTAAAAAACGCAAGCCCGGCGGAGTAATTAATTTCGATAGAGTTTCACGACGACTTGAAACAAAAATCGATTTAGCATTTACCTTGGTGGGTTGAAGCGAGATCGCTAATGAACTTGAAGAAACATTAGGCGTAATAAATGAAGTAGCGTAATGGGTAACACTGAATAAACACGTAAACACAAATACGAAAATCAAAAACGACACTAGACATGGGCTAATAACGAAGCGATGCCACATTTAGTTGCTAGCTAAGCGATAAACCAAAGGGAAGGTTTTGGGTTCAACGGAGTTTACAGGCCGCAATTTTAAGTGTTGAAATCTGAAAATAACGAGCGACAATATGGCAGATTCATAAGCAAATAAGGACATTAAAAGGTTTAACAAAATCAGTATATATATATATATATATATATATATATATATATATATATATATATATATATATATATATATATATAGTACAGTAAGGTAGGGAGGGGATATATTAGCAACTGATTGCCTTAATTACTTAGGATCACCAGCCTATTCCCGTTTGGATGGCGATTCATTAGGAATTTCTGAGAAATACAAACAGACAAGATTAATTTGGGAACAGAAATCAACACATCTAAGTAATTAAGTGAAAATGTGGCTCAGCCAGGAAACGAACCTGGGTCTCCAGATTACCGGTCGGATGCCTTAACCACTAGTAGCTTAGGCCACTGAACCAACCACACTGGGAACACATATTTTTACTGTACAACTCATACACGGTGTGGCCTTTTGATGGCAAGGTCCGAGGAAACAATTTCACACATTTTGTGAAAGAGCCACACTTTCACTTAATTACTTAGTTGTGTTGATTTCTGTTCCGAAATTAACCTTGTTAACTTCTGTTGAAGTTGTTCTTCAGCAAACCTCGCACCTTCCTGTAGATCTTCGATGTCTTTCTTCACATATGCTTTGAAATCTTCAAGTTTTTGCGTTCGCGACTCCAACTTCGCGAGGTTAGCTTGAATAGATTTCACAGTAGATTCAATTATGTCGAGCTTCTCTAGCTTCTCGAGAACTGCTTGCAGCTTTCCGTCTACTGAATTCTGAGGCATATCAAAGTCACTTGAGCTTGAATGGGCCTCGTCGTCTTCTTCCGTGTGGTGAGAAGGAGAGACGTTTTGTTTCGGTTTCTTGGCTTCTGGAGAAGACGTCGATCCCTTGGATGACGTGGAAGACCTATTTCGCCTTTTGCTTAAAACCTGATTAAAAGATTCTGTCATTTACCGCTCTGACATAGCAAAGTTTGCGGACGGCCGCGAGGTATTGTTTTGCTGTACACCACTGCTTAGAATGTTTTGTTTTCTTTGTTTTACGTCAATCGTGAGTTTCACAGGTTTTTACACCGAGCTAGAGCCCTTCACTTAGAAGCATCTCAAAGGAATATGATTACCATTACCCGGCTGCAAAATGCGTAGGGTGGTACAGATTCATGCAGACATATCTACCGTGTAACCGCGAACACGTTGAAGGTAAAATACGAGCTTTGTATATTGTGGACGGTCATGTTCTATAATTACTTGAAAAAATGCGAATGACGGTGTTATTTATGCCCTAGAGAAGAATTTTAAACCGCCATGAAATGCTGCCTTTGTAATTACATCTGCAAACGGTTAGACGTTCTAGTCTTCTCGGATAAGGACTATAAACCGTAGGTCCCGTCTCACAACACTTGTTCCTAATAATCTGTGGGACGTTAAAGAACCCACACACTGTTCGAAAAGAGTAGGGGACGTAGTTCCCGATGTGGTGATCTACCTTTCATCTGTCTTGACATTCATGTGTGGGTTGGGTGGGTGGGTGAGATCAAAAATGGACTGATAGCGGCTGCCAGAGGCGCCTTTAGAGGCTGACGTCCGATCTCACCCTAGAGAAGAATTGTAAACCGCCATGAAACTATGTGATATGTGCGGTATATAAATCCATTTCCATTGCCATTAATGTTTTTCCTAAGACATAATAGACTTAACAATAAGGAAAATGACAGTGATATTATTGAAAGTGCATAAGCATGATAATTGCACACATGAACCAAGGGATGATTCAGTAAAATGAAACTTTATTCGTGAAAATGTTCTTACGAAGATGTTATTGAATTCCCATAAATCAAAATGAATTTCTATGTTCTGTTCGTGAAGGGCAAAAGCTGTAAAACTCTGGAGCTCTACCTTATTTAGCTTCCATGCCAAAATCGCAGATCTCTTGTCATAAAATTCGAATCAGGTCACAGGGTCTGTCAGTTTTGTAGTTTAAACTGTAATTAGTGAGGAAACCGATAACGTAAGAATCAAGTCATAGAGAACACCTTTGTCTGCTTTCTGAACAAAAGGAGTACAATATCGTTTCCATCCATGGAAGGACAAGCCGAAATGGTCCATTGAACTATTTAAATTAAAGTCTATCTAATTAGAGTCTATCGTAGTAAGATGGTTAGGTTTCCCATGAAAAAATTAAAATAAAATAATAATAATAATAATAATAATAAATAAATAAATAAATAAAACGGACAAATAATACAAACTCAAACATTTGTGGTTGTATTTCACTAGTTCTGTAAATATTTCTAAAATTGGCAACAGCAAACGTCATAATTTCCAGTTATAATCCTCTACTAATTCCGCTGGAAAAAAATATTTCGCACAATCTGGAACAAGTAAACTTTTCTGTTATAAAGTTATTAGCGGAGCTCCGGCGGCATGCAGGGCCGCCAAGCGGAGCACCATACCTATAGAAACCCGTCAACTGCTTTTCTCATGGTAAAAATGGCTAGCGGTATTGCTCGTGGGCGCGTACGCACGACGACGACGACGACAGAGTCGCCCAATAATTAATAATATCCTAATAATAATCATAATTATCCAACATGGCGGCCATACTCCACCTGGCCCAGCTGACCAGCTAGTTTACAGCGTAAGTCTTTGATACTGGGCATCCATCTTATAGCCAATTGACACCTGTCAAAACAAGGTATCCGCTGACCAGTGTCACGTGACCATATCGCGGGCTTAAGTTAAGACCTCATCGAGGTCAGCTGGTTTATTTGAAGTTGACCGCTGACCAGGTACTTGCTTTCGATTGGATCGCAGGCTCAAGCCAGGTGTGGGACACCCAAACCAAATCGAGGCTTTTAATTTTTTCGCGCGCTTTCTGCGGCTTGTAATTTCACATTCAGTTGGTTTTCTTCGATCGAAGTTTGTCTTTCGCGTAAAAACATAAAAATCAAGAACTTGTCAAAAGATACTCCGGAAGGTGAATTTTCAAGTGATGAAAGGAAGGACGAAAGGTTTTTCCCAGGAAAAGCTTCAAATTTGGATCGATTGTGCGGTTGAAAACAGTATAATTCAACGCTTCACGGGCTTTCACTTCACCGCGGCATCTTGCGTCTCACCAAGAAACGTCACTTAACAGTTCCGGTATTAATGGGAGGAATGAGTAGTTCAAACTCTGTGGAGGAAGCTCTTTCTTTGGACAAACCGTTTGCTATTTTTGCGGATGCTTGTTTTTACTTTACTGAAGCTTACGTATTTTCAAGTGGTAGAAACCTCTACAACACAGCGCAGGACAGTGAGGTAAATTAAATAAATAGAAGCTTAACATTTGGTTTAATCGTTGTTACTTTTGTTCAGGAATGAAACTTGTATTTTTCTCTCGAATGCATATAAATAACAATCATCTGTACTTGTTTTGGACGCAAAGAAGTAGTTGAATTGTTTGTTTGTTTGTTTGTTTTCTTTTTGTTACGTTGTTTTCTTTGCAAGCGAACGAGTGTTTTTACTCGGCTTGGCTGACTGTTTCTCGACCTTGGTACATCAACAGCGTTAAGAAACTTTTGCCCTTATCTTAATAACACGTAATCACAATGAGTCCTCGTAAAATTAAGCATTAAAGGCGGAACTCAAGCTAGAGTGAAAAAAAAAAATGCCGATCAAATGCATGTGCATGTGCACGTCTCAAAATCTGACATCAAGTTGTCAAAATGCTGTCAAAAATATCAAAGACCAGCGCGCTTCACTCGTCATTTGAAATCTTCGTCGAAAGCGGCCTGTAAACAACAATATTAAGTTTCGCCGTCTATAAACATGTCGTCTTAATTTGTTTGAACCGGTGAGAATCAGCGTTTGGATGTTAAACACCGAAATGGGTTGACTGGCTGGGCTGGCTTTGATAAATTTTATTGTGGACGGGTCTGCGAGAGAAATGCTGGTGTGGTTTGGCAAGCGCTTTCTTCGTTAACTGGATGACGCTTTGCCACTGAGAATCATTAATTGAAGAAGGTTCTTCGGAAGACATGGGAAGTACCAGTAAAAATATCAAAGCTCTTTAGCGTTTTGTGTCAGGCAAGGAAAGATTTTGTGGAAAGGGCGCTATTATTCAGCTCTGTCGCGTTCCGAGTGATTGCTGCCTCAGTGATTCCTGTTGACTGCTCTAAACGATCAGGTGTGGACCTCATTTTTGTCTTTTCTACGGACATTTATGTCAAAATTGCTAAGCAATTTTTGTTACTTGTCTAATTTCTCCACCTTCTCCTAGAATCTTCGAAGAAATATTATTCGTATTGTGCTTTGTTTTCTTGTAATACTTATGTTTGTTGTTTTGTTGTTTCTGAACCGCGGTCAATTCCTGTTGACTGCTCTTAACGATCAGTGTTTACCCTTTATTGTCTTTTCTACGGGCATTTATGTGAAAATAAATACCGATTTTTTCTAGATTAATCAGTACAAGCTATTTTATGTACAAGCTAGTCTTCTTTAATTTCTCCACCTTCTCCTTCTTTGAGCAAAACACTCGCATCGTACTTTGTTCGCATGTAGTGTTTTTTTTTTATCCGCTTTGAATTCCGTTGTAAACGCTTTCATCTGAAAGTAGTTAGGACACACGAATGTCTGTCTTTTCTTTTGCAAACGTTTGCTATCGAAAACTCTTCGTTTTCCCTGCTGCTGCTCAATTTTTTTGGACACAAATTAAACTGGCCCAAATAAAGCCATGCGAAGTTGCTCGGTGAGAGTGTGCAGCTCCGATTCCAGGCTTGGCCTGGCTAAATATATATATGGCCTTCAGATTTTCTTTTTATAATCGCTACATACCAGACTGGAACGGTGTTCCATCGAACATCATGCATGCACCTTCTTTAAGCAGTTTAAAGTCCTATCTATTACATTATTTGTGTCAATTTTAAATCAGATGTAGCTTGTGAGTGACAAGTATGTAATTTAATTAGGTTAGCTTTGGATTGTATTTCAATTTTACTTCTTTATTTTGAGTGTCAATCTCAAAGCAGGGCTGACTTGTAAGAGACAAGTATTCGATTTGATTTGATTAGGTTAGCTTTGGGCCACATTTAAATGTCATCTCTTAGTTTTTAGAATGTGTAATACAGTAATAGCCCACGTATAACAACCTGAATTGTCCAATTTAGCCTAAATAGGCTCTTATATAAATGGTACTTAAAGCAAATTTAGGCTACCAAGGTTCTTAAAATAGGTTCTTATATTTTTATATGAATTTTATCTGAATATACTATATATATGATAAATATCATCTCATAATACAGTATAAATCATTTATTTGTACCATAGAGAAATGCCTATAGGCAGTTCAGTGCAGGTACAGTATACACATGTCCTTAACAAAACATAACAAAGAAACTCATTCAGCAGTTTCTACCTTTACACTTTTACAGCAACCCCACCTAACTTAAAATTGTGCAGTGGTATCAACCAAATGCCCAATATTTTATTATCAAGTTGCTTAGTCTTGCACTTGGCTGGCCAGAAGAGCAGCTGGATTTCTCTTTGAAAACACTGTAGGTGCATTGATTGATTAGCTTAATGTCAGCAAGAAGTTTTTTGCAATAGTAAGGTCAAGAAGTAACTGATCAAAACAAACATCTTGGTCTTAATGCATATCATCTAAATATTTTTATTGATTTCCATGTATCTTTCTTTCATAATTTTTTTGAGGCATACATATATCCAGAGGATACACAATTTCTGATTTCCAACTGTCTCATGGAAGGCTGTAGATAACTGAAATTGCATTCATTATGAAGTGATGATCTGAATCACTATATCTGATGTCGGATACTGATTCAAAATAGCATTCACCAGGCTTCTCCACCAATTTCTAGTGGCTCTAAACCATAACTAAGTAGCCTACAGTTGAATGGGGAAACAGACCTGTCCTTAGGTATTGCTCTAAGATGTTAAGAAATGTTTTGTTTTAAAAATTTATAGATGCAAACTCGCATTGCAGGTTCTTTTTTTACACAAAGTATTAAAGATTATTTTAAAAAAACCTACCTCAATATTTTTATTTTGCTTTTTAACATCTCCAAACTCAATTTGCAAAGGAATTTTTATTGCCTTACTCAATAGAACGCTTTTTTTTGGGGGGGGGGAGGGGGGAGGGGGAGGGGAGGGGAAGGTGGGGCGTCCAAATCCGTAAAAGGGGGTTCATATCTGCTAGCAGTTCTGGACTAGGGGGTCCAAATCTGATCCACAAGCAGATCTGGACTGGAGGGTGCAAATATGCAAAGGGTCCAAATCCACTGTGCCACTGGCCCAGATCACCTTTCCATACTATTTGGGTTCTGTAGTTAGGGTCTGTAGCTACAGTGAGGTCAGATGGGTGATATGACAAGCGAACATCTACGAAGCGTCCAAAAGAACACTAGTGGTTTCCCGGTCGCAGAGCACTTTAACTCTCCCGGCCACAGTCTATCTGACATCCTTGTTAGAGGTTTGCGGAAATGTACTGGAGTCAAGGCCAGACGGAAACAATTAGAAATGGAACTCATTTTTAGGCTTGGAACTATGCAACCAGACGGCCTAAATAATGTTTTTCATTTCTTATAAATGGTGCACGCGTGTCCTTTTTTCCGCGCGCTTAGCCCTTAGGAACGTTTCTTTCAATTTTACAGTCGCGCAAACATTTAACGGTTTTGACACTGAAGAAGGGCTATGCCCGAAACGTTTGTGTTTTTTCACAAGATGTCACTTTGACACTTTTTTCTCAATTTAATAATTTTTTTTTGAAATTTTGATATGACAAGCAGACTATATGTAAATGCCAGTAGAAAAAGAATGCTTTTGGAGCTCCGCTTTTAGGCTTGGCTAAATATATATATTAGTTTCGATGAATATGTCTTTGACGATCATTCCTGTTGATTTAATTTTCACTCAATTCGAATCATGCCTATTAATTTCTCTCTCCGGTTCTAGGAAACTCTCCTCGTTTGATTGAAGGTAACCAAGTATCTCATTTTTGTGCACCAGCTAGCAAGTACCAGATGAAGATGAGAATCCGACAATTATTTACACCAGCATGCAGACAAATAGAACCGTCACATTAAGCCTCTGTGGAGTGCTTTAGAAACTGCACAGTGAAAGGTGCTTGCATGAAGAACTCGACTATCGATCTTGTTGAAGATAAAAGGTTAAAAAAGTTTCTCATATTTGTTGGTGGTGAACGAGACCTCAAGGGCACAATGTGGGGTCTCTTCAAGATAAATGGTAACTGTGGCAACGGATCTAACAGTAACGCTATTGACTTAAAGGTCAAATGAACCAAAATTTCGAAAACTTTTCTTTGTGTCATTTCAAAGTGACCGAACACTAAAAAGGACTACTGGAATACAAAATCACGTAGAAATTGTCCTCTCTGAGCTTTTAAGGGAGTAAAACAACAGGGAGTACGGAAATATCCGAAGAACAAACGAAAACGTTTCTGAAATGGCCGCGCGCTTGACATGGAAGGAATGGAAACAAGCACGTGTTGTTGTGACGTCACTATTGGCGAGTGGATGCGATCTGCTGAAAAGTTCTTCGTTTTAACCTTTCGTTCTCTCTTCGAAAAAGGCCGAGGAAGTCGAACATGTGGTTTTTAACGTAGAGCGGTACTAGTATGAACCAATTAATGCACTGATTAATGGCAACGGAATCGTATGCTGAAACCTCCGATGACTCGTCTGACTGCAAAGAATACGATGTAAACAAGGACCGAATCGGTCAAGTGGATTGGTGAGCATTTGTTTACTCAATATACTGTAAAAGATCGCCGTAGAATGGTCAATAAATACGTTGGAATCGCCCTTGAAGCATTTGCTTTGTTCTCTGTGGTGTTTAATTGTATTGTCGCTGTATACTGTGAAGCCATACTTCTTCCATGCGCTACTGTTGTTTTGATCCGCGTTTCTTCTATATTAATATTCACCATACTATGAAAAGGTGGCCATAAAATTACAACTGCATGCTGTTCGCTTTTATTTCACGCACTTTATCTGCTCCCTGTGTTTTTTGTACATTTTCACTGTTTATTGTTATGCAATACCATAATTTCCATGCAGCTGTTTTTGTGAGTCCGATTTCATTCCGATGACACTGCGTGAACAATCCCAAAGGCTAGATAACATGTACAATCGTTGTAACAGGGGTATCCGTGAATTGACAAAATGCCAGTGATTAAATCTTATATGCTTTTTTTAATGAAATGTTTACTTTTCTTTACAATCTTGACTTGCACTTAAAATGCAGGTGCATTTCTGGAAACTGTGTGCCCATGCAAACTGGGCAGTAAAGTGTCTGCTGTCGTGAAATCTCAAAGTCAACAGAGAAGATACCACATTCCATGTCCTGTATTACTGAGAATGAGAATTTTACTGCTGTGTGCAGCTGTTATTTAGATAACTTATAACCAGTATCTAGAGAATGAAGGCCCGATTTATAATGAGCCACTAAATGGGAATATATGTGTATGCTTGTAAACATTGTCATATTTTTTTTCAGACCATCACCAACACAAGTATGTGTGTCTGGAAAAGGTTTCTGATTTTGGGTAATGCATGAATTATGTGGGATTGTCATGTAAGGAGTTCACCTATAATTGGTGTATGTCAGTATCAAAATGGCCACGGAAAAGAGCATAGTCAAAATTTTGGTCTAGAAATGAGCAAGCTTGTGAATGGGTGGGCTGTACACTGATGCTATCTCATGGCCATTAACAACCTCCCTGAAAGTTTTCCATTTGGTATATATTCTGTATCATTACACTACTTGCAATAACTTGCATGATGTCAAAGTGATTTAACATAATTCATTGTCCCATAAACTCCATCCAATCTAGATGTGGTTACTTGCACCATTTGTACAGATACATGTATTTGTCATACCACCAAAACTGCTGCCAAAACAAATCAAGCATTCCTTTAGGATTAAAAATACTTAGATGATAAATTATTATGTCCTTTGACTGTAAAATGAAATATTATGTAGCTCCAGAGGGTATATAATTCATGCCACTAAGAATGTTATGAACCAAATGAGGAAAAAGGTGTGAAAATTTTGTCACCCAAGGTTTGAGAGTATGGTGAGGGTGGTAAAGGGTATTTTCGTGAGCCGTGAATTGCCTTTTTAATTTCCCGTGAAATGTGAAATGGCCGTTTTTTTCCTCGTGAAATGTGATTGTGGTAATAACCGTGATCCGTGATTTTTGATTATAATTGTCTGCCAATTGAGAATCGGGTGTTTAATTGACTGTGAACTGTGATTTCGTTTCATGTTTCTTTAATTTTGAGAGAAATTTTAACAATAGATGCCATATGGTACAGTACAAACTATACTGTGTTCCATTGCAATCTGAAACGTCATTCTTGACCCTGGGCCGTGATTGCCATGGAAACCTGTCTGGGATAGCTTTGCTCATCAATAAAAACAGCCTCTGAAGGTTGCGAGATTCTACCAAACGTAACTGTTCTGATCAGTTATATGGCAGACAGTAACAAGAAATCCTTAATCCACAAGGAGAAGGTCTGTTTTTCAATGTTTGCCACGTTAAATCATGAGCCCCAAAATTAAACAATAACTGCAAGCACATTCTTACCTTATATCCTGTGTGCATTTGTTTGTTTGTGGTCGTTTTTTCACTGTTCACACCCTAATTTAAACTTGCATTGTACTGTAAACATTTAGTAAAAAAACATGTTCTTTCACCAATCTCGTTACAATCCCTGATGAAGTCTGTGTGATCAGAGGAAACCGGTCGAATAGCAAAGATATTAACAAAAGCTGTGGCTGTGTACTGTTCACTAGTTTTTAAAAAAAAAAAACACATCAGACAAGTGAGTGCTTTGACTGTAGTTCTTCTTCTGACCAAAGTAAGGGATTGTATATTTTATCATGTGGGAGTGTGGGCTGGAGTAATTTGGGGGAGGGTCAGCGAAAAAAAAAATCATCCTTAGGGGGAGGGTCATCCATTTATCAAACAGCATTTTTACTCTCAATTCAAACGTCTCAAACGTTATGGGTTCGTGGGTTTCCTTTACTGTACAGTTTCGAATGAATAAATTTTCGAAAACAACGGAAAATAGGCAAAAGGAAACTTACAGCGTTTTTTATTTATTTTTTTCGGTGGTGGGGGGGGGGCCTCCTTTTTACTCTGACTGTCTGTGAAGGGCCATGCTTTATTTTCAAGACATAAGTGGAGGGCCAAGGGTATCCTATTTAACTTTTGCATAGTTAGTCCAGCCCACCTCCACGCCACCCCTCCCCCCCCCCCCGCCACATTACGTACACTCCCTAAGAAAATCGCTTTTTTTTTTCTCGTAAAACGTGAAGTCCCCATTTTATTGTCTGTGAAATGTGAAACAGCCGTTTTATTTCCCGTGAAACGTGGTCAAGACCCCCCCCCCCCCTCCCCCCTTTACCACCCTCTATGGTATTATATATAGATTGAGTACGTTTTTCCTCTTTTCTGTCAGTACATACAGATATGTTGCCAAAAGGCAACATACCTATTGGATACATGAGAAGCTGTCATCTTGTTTTTGGTAAAAAAAAAAAAAATAAAATAAATAAAAAAGAAAAATTAAGAGAGAGCTTTCCACGTGAAAGTACCGTAGTTTTTCGGTTATAAGGTGCACTCGGCTATAAAACACACCCCAAACTCAGCAACACTTGTTAAAAAAACGCACCATAAACTGAAAGTAACATCAGAAGGACTAGAAATACACGTGGAGCGACAACAAAGTTGTAGTAAACAGGAACAAAAAACCGTGCATAAATAAACAGCCAAAAAAGTAGAGGGAACACATTTTATTAAGTTTATGTGCTTTTAACCTACGAAATAACCAAATGTTTGTAAATAAAACAAGAACGTTGCATCCTGATTCGATTCGAGCGAAATTGTCACATGCGCGGGCGAATAAAACTATAAAAACTGCTTCACCTTGATTATTCAGTAGCGTAAACACTAGCGACGAGAACGCTCGAGTAACTGACCACAAATGTCAGTGCACAAAAATGGATGGATGGACAAAGGTTTGTTTAATTTCTTTAACAAAAAAACATCAGTTTCCATATCTCGCAATGGAGGTTTTTTGCTATGTTAGCACTATAACTTAAGTATCACATTACAGAGCACCTGCTTTTAAGCACGTCCGATATGCAAACAGACGGCTTTGCTTTGAAAATACTTGCGATGTTCTTTTATCTCGCATTACCAGTTTTGAACAAGTTGAATTGAAGTTCTGCTTGCCGATATATCTCAAGCTAAGGCGACATAATTAATTTTCAATTTGGAGCAATTGCCTAGCTTTCGGCTTATAAATCTGAGACAACTTGTTCCCGTGAGGTCAAACTCCCGTCCAGGTTGCCGTGTGAAGAGGACGCTCAGTTACTCCGCTTTCTAGGATATTATTATCCAACCACTAAGATCATCCTCCTTGAATGTTAACAAGCGCTTACTTTTCTGAAAGGATGCGAAGTGAAAGGCTCTGGCCAAATATATTTACGGCTACTGTTCATTACGTAAATTCGATTTGTACGCCACTTATAAGAATATCAATGGTTTGCACGGACGTCTCAGCTCTTCACATCCCAACAAACTTAATATAAGATCTAATTATCAGAGAGAGCAAAAGGATCACTCTACTTCCAGCTATTTCAAACAAGATGGAAAATGCTTACTGCTAACTTTCTGCCGTTTTGCAAACGCTGAACGAATACATTAGGAATTGCCGCTTGAAGTCGTCCCGTTATTCGGCGGTCTAGAATTGTTGTCGGTGTTGCTTCTTTTCTGGCCGATTTTTGTTTCGGATTCCACGTTTTTATACTTTAAAAAAGTTGGTACGGCATCAGTCTTCGTGGCTTGAAAGCTGGAACTAGCGAACTCCTTGCCACGAGATTTTGTTTGAAGATGTGTGGTGTGAAATGTAAAATGGTCTGCACAAGCGATTCCCTCTTCAGTCTTATTAGCCATTTCCTCCGTAGTTTTGGGTCATGTGGAAACTTGAAAGTACTTACTTTACACTTGGAATTGTTGCTGCAGTTTATTGCAGCACAAAACACAGTGCTTTCCGTTAAAAAAACGACACTAATTTCAAGACTCACTTGCAGTTTTTAATGTTCCCGCAATTTTTCAGCTCGCCAATAGTGACGTCACTACTGTTAATTCCGACAAATTCCCGACAATTGACCCGACCGCTCTACGAATATCACAGCCAAAACGAAGCACTTTTCAGCATCCAATATCTCTGGGATGCAATACCCGATCACTCTGAAACTCCAGAATATGTTTATTTCTTACCTAAGCTACAAAATTCAATAAAAATTGACTTAAGAAAAAAACTTTGAAATTTTGGTTCATTTGACCTTTAAACATTAAAAAGTGCACGTGCAGTTACAATGGTAAGTATTCATAACTTGCGCTCTTGTCGTCAGTAGTGACAACGAAGATAACAACGATAATCTCAGTGACAATCATAATAAAGACGATGACAATGACCATAGCAAAGGCTATGGTAGTAGTAATGGTAATGGTAATGGCAGTGATAAAGGCAACGGCAATGGCAGTCAATGACAACGGCACTGATAATGACAATGGCAATGGCAATGACAATGACAATGACAATGACAATGACAATGGCAGTGCCAGTGGCAGTGGCAATGCAATTGCAACGGAAATGGCAATGGCAATGGCAATGGCAATCACATTTGCAATGGCAATGACAATGGCAACGACAATGGCAGTGGCAGTGGCAGTGGCAGTGTCAATGGCAACTGCAATGACAACGACAATGACAATGAAAATAACAGTGGCAATGGCAATGACACCGACAACGACAACAACTATGACAACGAAAATGGCAATGGCAACGGCAATGGCAATGACAATGACAATGAAAGGGACAATGGCTATGAGAATGGCAATGGCAATGGCAATGGCAGTGAGAATGACAATGACAATGGCAACGACAATGGCAGTGGTAATTGCTATGGCAATGACAGTGGCAATAGCAATGGCAATGACAATGACAGTGGCACGGGCAATGACAATTACAATGGCAATGGCAATGGCAATGGCAATGGCAGTGGCAGTGGCAGTGGCAGTGGCAGTGGCAGTGGCAATGACAATGACAATGGTAGTGGCAGTGGAAGTGGAAGTGGAAGTGGAAGTGGAAGTGGAAGTAGAAGTAGAAGTACAAATGGCAGTGGCAGTGGTAGTGGCAGTGGCAGTGGCAGTGGCAGTGGCAGTGACAATGGCAATGGCAGTGGCAATGGCAGTGGCAGTGGCAGTGGCAGTGGCAGTGGCAGTGGCAGTGGCAGTGGCAGTGGCAGTGGCAGTGGCAGTGGCAATGACAATGACAATGGTAGTGGCAGTGGAAGTGGAAGTGGAAGTGGAAGTGGAAGTGGAAGTGGAAGTGGAAGTGGAAGTGGAAGTGGAAGTGGAAGTGGAAGTGGAAGTAGAAGTGGAAGTAGAAGTAGAAGTAGAAGTAGAAGTACAAATGGCAGTGGCAGTGGCAGTGGCAGTGACAATGGGAATGGCAATGGCAATGGCATTGGCATTGGCATTGGCATTGGCATTGGCATTGGCATTGGCATTGGCATTGGCATTGGCATTGGCATTGGCAATTGCATTGGCAAAGGCAATGGCGATGACAATACCATTGGCAATGGCAATGGCAATGGCATTGACGATGACTATGAAAATGACAATGACAATGGCAGTGGCAGTGGCAGTGGCAGTGGGAATGGAAAAGGCATTGGCGTTGGCGTTGGCGTTGGCGTTGGCGTTGGCGTTGGCGTTGGCGTTGGCGTTGGCGTTGGCGTTGGCGTTGGCGTTGGCGTTGGCGTTGGCATTGGCAATGGCAATGGCAATGGCAATGGCAATGGCAATGGCAATGGCAATGGCATTGGCAATGGCAATGGCAATGGCAATGGCAATGAGAATAGCGATTGGAATAGCAATGACAATGGGAATGGCGATTATAATGGTATTGACAATGATAATGTGAATGATAATAAAAATGGCAATTACGGTGGTAATTGCAATGAAAATGACAAAGACAGTGACAGCGGTAAAGCGTGACAGTGATAATGATAATAACGCTAATGACATTGGCAGTGGTAATTACAAGGATAGTGACAGCGACAATGACAATGACATCAGCAATGACAATGAGAACGACAATGGCATCGACAATGGCATCGACCAATGAAATGTAAATGCAGTTGTTTTCTTAGGCTTAAAGCAGGCATTTGATACGCTTGATTGAGTTTCTGCGGTATCTGTGGGAAATCCCTTGATTTGTTTAACTCTTATTTGGATTGTCGTCAACAGAAATGCTTTGTTAATGGCGCCCTCTCTGATATTCGCAATCTCAACTGCCGTGTTCCGCAAGGGACAATTTTAGGCTCTCTATTATTTTTACTCTATATTAACGATTTGCCAAACTGTCTGCCAAGTTCTTGTCCGAGAATGTATGCGGATGACAGGCATTTGACTTTTGCACATTACGATATAAATGTCATTAATGAGTCTATAAATAGGGACCTTGATTTAGTCAATAATTGGCTTATTGCCAACAGCAATTGTACTCTTTTCTCAGACACGGCGTTCATGTAAAGCAGCTTAATTAATTCCTAAACAAAGTTGTAATTAAGCATAGGATTTTGTGAAAGTTTTAATGATGAATTTTACCGTGTTAAAGTAAAGTTATCTTATCTTATCTTATCTAATGGCAATGGTAATGACAATGACAATGACAACGAGAATGAGAATAACAACGACAATTGCAATCACAATTAAAGACAATGACGTTGTCGTTGACAAGGGCGATGACGATGACGCAAACTCTGCATCTCCTCAACCTAGCACAATAAATGTTTACTCAGGGTTTTGGGTTTACTGAATACTATGGCATTTAAATACATGTCATCGGCTTCCCCGTAGGGTAAACCTGGAGATATGTGGGGGGTATACAAGGAGATGTATCGGATTCTTTGCCCGAGGGTGGGGAAATATCTTAACACTGTTTTACGATCAAAGATTTGGGGGCGGGGGAATTCACAAGTTTGAAAAGGATGTCACGGGGATTTTCTGCTGAGAGAGGACGCTATTTTAACAGATTCCCGCTTCCCCGGGGAAGTTCCTATAGTTTGCTTGAAGGATTTTACAATACCTTTGGTTAGCCCGCGGGTCGACCCGACGGGGAAGCCTATTCATATTCAAACTATTTTGAGTCACTTACTAGACTAAGTACCTTCCGTGGAAATATTTGAAGAGCTATTAGCGGAGGAGACTTACTCATAACCACACCCGTAATTGTATCCTTTTCAGTTTTAGCTTTGATATCAATATATTACTTGTTGACAGTTTCTGCAATCAATGAGCGAGTAGCTGAAGGGTCTGAAAATGAACATAAGGCTGGCGCAAGTCAAGGTTTATTGGCCGAGTAACAGCCTGACTGAATAGCTTGGGGAAAATGTTGTGTCGGGGTACATATGGCCAGACTTACACAGCGAGGGATAATGTTTCATTATTTATGCGAAATTTAAAACCAAGCAGCGGGATACTGGAACACGATTAGCGACGCTGTTTCAAATACGTCCTTTTTCCGCGTGCAACAAGGGAAATAGGAAACGTGTGCACGCAGGCTAGAAATATTCTGCATGACTCAAGTATATACACCGCACAACATCAATATAAACTCGATTGCATGTCCACTCAATGACTAGTCTTCCTTACAGAATTTTCAGTCTTTCCTAAAAACGGAGGGTGAAATAAGTTATTTTCATCGGTCGAAGTTTGGAGGACTATCACTATTTTTATTTGCTTGCAGAATGCACAGTCCCTGTTGGAAAACACAATCGAGGATTTAAAGACCGCATCTACAAACAACAAACAAGCTAACGAAATGGACGTGGAAAAATACCAAAAGGCATATTTCATGACGATTGTTTTTGAATATTTCGTTGTCAGATTTGCCGAATAACAAATAAATGACACCATTCCCCATTTTTACAACCTGAGTGATAAATTAAGTGAGTATGTGAAATTTATTGGCATAATTAACATTTTCCAATTTGCATAATGTGACAGTAAAATCTAGCGTCATTCAGTCCGTGCAAACGATCCTAACATTGTTGGGCCAACTTGCTGAGTGCCCAGTGTTTGGTGTCGTTGGGAATTGCTGGAAATTGAAACAACAACATCCAACAAGTCCAAACAAGACTAGCAACCACACCCAACGTGGTACTGCTGGCTCCTAGCTGTCAACAACGTAATTAGCGTTTGCACCGGTCTTTACCCGTGATTGATTCCAAGACCTCCATATTATCACGTCGTATCACCATTGCCATAATCATCACTGAAATTATCAATATTATCACCAATACCAACCATGTTACGGAATAGCATAAACACAAGCTAATATGGAAACGTGCAGTGAATATGGAATAGCATAAGCACAAGTCAATAAAGAAACGTGCAGGGAAGTTTTCTTCTCTTTAGTTGTTGTTGTTGTTGTTGTTTTCGCTGTTAAGTTCTTTCAGATGCCACAGTTCAGTATGACATTATCTAAGTTCTGTTTAAAACTGAATGTTCGAGGACCTATTGGTAGAGAGATCAAAAATTAATAGCTCTGGCAGTTGCGACTATGCATTTGAAATTAGCTTTCAAACCCAAAATTAAGGATCTGATATACATGTATTTATAGACTCACAAATTTATTGAGAGAAGGTCGAGAGCCGCCCATTTTCCGGTGTAGACCAAACCTAAATGTCTCAGAATGAAAATAGATCATGGTATCACGTATGCATGTATTCTAAGATCTTCCACCGCGGAAAATGTAATTGTTTTTACCACCTATTCCAGATTTACAGGTTAAACTAGTCCTCTTCCAAAATGAGACAGAGTTTTATTTTGGTGAGACCGAAGGAGAAAACTCGATCAAGATTCCGCTGAAAATTTTAAAGAAAATAGTAAGTATGCCTTCCTTACATGAAGCATACGCTGCTGCCAAGTGACAAAACTTTGAATTAAGGGAACACATGTCTGCGCAGTTTTCTTCCCTCGGTTTCAGCTTGTTAATCAAACTAAGAAGCGATTTTTGTATGGGCCGATGAGGTTTCAAATTTAACGTAATGACGACGATGGGAACGACAAAGCTTTAAGCCACATACACTGGATTGGACTGGATTGGAAAGTTGTGATCACCACATGTGTACTGGTATAAAAAAAAAGATCAATCACGCTGCTCAATTACACCCGATGACTACTCCGTTGACTTGAAAGATAGACGCTTTACGCTATGACGATTTTGGAGAAATCAATTTTTACAGGGGGGACGTTTTAGAGAATGATCCACATTAACAGCACGATTCAGCCCTTGTAATGGCCAAGTTGTTAACGACGACGACTACGGCAACGAAACATTTCAAAATATAATTTCATGTTTCTGTAACTTTTTCTCGATTATTCCAATTTGTTTAACTTGGAAAACGCTGACGATATGTCCAGGAACTAAATGGCTATGAGCGACGTCAAAGTAAGGAAAAAGAAAGAAAATTTGTAGTCATGCACTCATGTTCTCAAGGAAAAATAAACTTTCACGTTGTTGTTTTGCAGAGAACGGCAAAGAAATGTACCATAATGCAAGACGCACGTGCAGAGACATTGAGTTTTGCTGATGAAGCCTATTTTTAGTGGCATTCTTGTTGCCGTCCTCGTTGCTTATGGTCCCTATTAATATTTTGTATAACCCCTTTTTTCCGGACACAACTGACCAGCTGTGGGGAGATGGGGGATCGCTTCCCATCCATTAGAAATGTATTATTATTTTTTCTTTTTATAACGCGTGTGTTGAAAGCACCGTGGACATAAGATATCTGAATCTCAAGATCTGTAAAGAAAAAAAATTAGAGCATTTTGAAATGAGCGGAGATTATTGCAATTTTCCCTTTATTTTATCTCTTTGTAGGTTCAGTTGTGCTAAGGGTCATGTACAAACGTCTTCATAACCAGCTCTTCAAGACAACACGGACAAAATCCAACATCACAAAGGAAAACTTGTATGTGACAGTTAAATTCGAGTGAAATATTAAACTGCGCATAATTGTACAAAACATTAACTTGTTATATTTAGTCGAATGGTCATACATGACATTTGACCTATCAACCATCTGTCAATGCCAATATAAACTAGCTTGATCGCTAACCAGAGAAATATATTAACTACAATCTTTGACAAAAATGTTGAGAAAATTGAGCTTTGAAGCCTTTCTAGGATCAAGCATTACAGTCAATTAGCCAGCTGACTATTTAGCCTCCTATTGCCTTTGTTGCACGCGGAAAAGGGACTTCTGCGAAAGAGCGTCGCTAATACACCTTATTCCAAAATGGCGGCCAATTTATCATTCTTTAGAATCAAAAATATTGTTTCCTGCTCTGGAATCATGATTTTAAAACAAAAACAAAAAGTATAAAAAATTTCCCTGTACTCAGAGCACAAATAAAAGACTTAAAAAAGTGGAATATTTCGTTCGGATCAACCGAACTTCGTCAGCCACAATGTAAATTTGAAAGTTAAGAAGGGTTATATAATGGACCCGAGAGAGCTAAGATGGTGTCATAGATTCTGGCTAATTCGAACCCATTGTCTCTGTTCAAGGAGGGCTTACGTAATCTTATCTCAATTGCCTCCCTTATGCGGCGTTTGAAAGTGTTACTTTCCGTGGCAAGAACTTTTTGTACTACTGGAATCCACCGAATGACCTGTGAGGTGGCAATGTTCACGAACAGCTGACGAGTTTGTAGAAAGATGTTCCTTTTAATTCTTTTCATTGTGCTCTGAGTACAGGAAAATTTTTTTATTTTTTTTTATGTTTTAAAATTATCATTCTTTGTTTGCATGTTAATTAGCCCTCTTTACCTCATTTTCACTTCAAAATTATTTTGTATTTTGTATATGTTGACGAGGCAAAGAGGGCTAATTAACATGCAACAAAAGAATAATAAATTGGCCGTCATTTTGGAATAAAGTGTATAGTGTTCCAGTATCCTACTGTTTTCCCAGGATCTTGGGAAAGAACTGTAATTGGCAGCCTGGCAGTGGTCAATGTGCAAGTGAATTTTGATTGGTTTTCTTCTAGAACTGGTCTCCTGATGTACGTATCCATTATGCTGCTTAAATTTAGCGGGGTTTTCCAGTGAGTGAAAGCGTGAAAACGGATCAAAACATGCAATGTTTACTATGGTTTTTAGCCATCGAAAAGTTGAGCGAGAGAAATCTTGTCCACGGCCACGGAGCGGAAATTCTCAGTTCGGTTCACTATGCATCCCACATCAGCTTATATTTGTAACCAGTGTCTCAGAAAACTGCAAAAGTGAATTTGCACGAAGAGGACGATTTTTGAAGATTACCGTCATGATGATGTTTCAAAGCAGTTGCACCAGCTGCTCCTGAGAAACTAATTATCTTAAAAGAGTCGGTTTCGTCTACGCCGAACGATCATGGCTCCTTGCTAAGACTTCAACACACGTTAAGGTCGTCCCCACGGATTCTACTCCTAACATTTCTCCAGTTAGGCCTCCAATCAGTGAGCGCGTAACTGAAGAGTCTGAAAAGGAAATAAGACTGTAGTGCAAATTAAGCCGCGTTCAGTGGCCGAGCAAGACTAAAGCCGGTGAGCACGCTGAGTGAAGAGCTGGAATTGGAAAGCTTGGGGAAAATGTTGTGTCGGGGTACATATGACCAGATAGCCACAGCGGCGGATAATATTTCGTTATTTATGCGAAATTTAAAACCGAACAGCGGGATACTGGAACACGATGAGCGACGCTGTTTCGCAGACATCCCTTTTCCGCGCGCAACAACGGAAATAGGAGACGTCTGCAAACAGGCTACTGACTACTAAGAGTGGGGGGAGGGCTTACCCACCACGTTTGGAAAGAAGATCAGTTTTGTAGCACCTACTCGGCAAAATTTACAAGGTTTCGATTTGTTTTGCTCAAGAGTCTCTGACCAGGTCTGCATTTGAGCTGTTAGTTTCATAGCAGCTGCATTTAATTTTCTTGTCAGTTATGTGTTATCAATCACAGTTAGGGAACTGGCTATAGCTGCATGATCAGGACATCGCACTTTACCACTCATCACCTTATTCAGGGAACTTAACACGATAATAGCATCAGCCGCAGTGTACCCTCGGCCAATGGTGTATCCAAGAAATATCACCTTGGTGTTCAAGAACATTAAGGTTGGATAAGGGGTGAAGGTGAAGTAAGGGATAAATTATATCCATTGAATGGAAACTAGGCGAATTACGAGAGGAGTGAAGTGAGCTGCTAATGAATATCATGATTCGGCTGCAGGTGGATTTATTATGCGATGAGAGTGAGCTTCCACACAAAAATTGAATAGTGGAGCCGAGTTCTATCCCTCCATGTTTTTGCCATTTGACGTACTGTATATATAATACTAAGAGAAGATTACGGAGAACAGGTGACCAAAATGTTATTAAGCAATTAACAATGGCCTTATTTAATAAATATTAAAAAGCGAGCGCCACTAAGCTTGGCGACTCAAAAAATTATCTGGGAACAATCGAGAGTTGCAGGTTACCGAAGTTTAAAGAAATTAACGTTAGTATGTCAACCACATTTTAACGAGCGGGTTTTTACCCCTAAGCCACCTTCTCCTATTGTTCTTAATTACTTGAATTACAGTCAACTCGAGCTCTGATAACCTTCTTTTATAGAAATCCGGAAATCCAAGGTGGACGCCACCTAGGAATAATAAAGAAATTCCTACGTCTCGAGGCTTCGTCAGCCTTGGGTTAAGATGGGGTGGCTCCCCCCTCCCCCTGCCCTCAGCCCTCCTGTGCCCTAGCCCTTTCCCGGCCCCAGAAAACGACAATAATAACGTTTTCGTCACCTGTTCTCCGTAATCTTCCCTTAGTATTATATACCAAATGGCAAAAATGTGATGGATTAAGAACTGTACGAATGGATTGGAGAGAAATTCGGAACTACTGGCAATCTTGGGCATTTGTTTATGCCAACCCATTGCCGAAATACCTCTCTCAATCCCCTTCCCTAATTTCCCCAGTACATGCTCACTTGAAACTAATGTCTGTAGCCAGGCTAGAGACACTGAAAATTCTTTAGTACCGAAGGTTGGTCAGGGGAAGGCTGACATGTAGAGAAAATCACCAGCTCAGAAACAGTGTGCGTCTGCAGTCACATGACACATTTTGCTGTTCTCATGGACATTAGCTCATGGCTGGTAAAATACAGACATAAGGCGCTTTCTTGACCCAGATGGTAAACGGAGAGTTATGTCATCTGCTCTTTGCACGATTGTTATGAAATATTTTCTAATTCATCCGTTCTTGCTTCTATTATATCCTAAAACAGCCTCAAAGTGAAGTCGACTTGTTGAGAATACTTACATACGTGGGTTTGGCGTTGTCTCTTCTTGGCGCAGTTATCACCATAATCTGCTACCTTCTGTTAACGTAAGCTGTTGTAATAGTGGATTGAGTGAGTTACTGTGAATATATGCAAATCGTATATTCGAACTGCGGATTAAAGGAATGAAGATGTGAATGCTATTTACTCCCGAGTCTAAAAATGTTGTCCGTTCTTCTTCTTCTTGCTAGTCATCGTCGTCGTCGTGTTTCTGCGCAGGCGCTAACGAAAAATAAGGCAACAAGAATGCCGATTTGATGTTCGATTATTTAAAGAAGACACGGAATATATCACGTACACGAAAACGTCGATTTATCTTGTGTTTTAAAGATTTTAACATGGCCAGACTAAACTGCAGATGTTTTCAGTGGTAAATTCTGGTCGTCGTGTTTGTTCCCCTGGCCGCTCTATACTACTAATAATAAATAACAATAATAATAATAACAACTTTATTTAAGTCTCAAATGTATTTAGCCGAGCACAGATGCTCTACTAATTGGGGAGACTAAATCAAATCAACTCTAAGTAAATGAAATTAAATCAAATGTTGGTTTTTGGGGAGAGGGGAAAACCGGAGTACCCGGAGAAAAACCTCTCGGAGCAGAGTAGAGAACCAACAAACTCGGCCCACTTATGACGCCGAGTCCGGGAATCGAACCCGGGACACATTGGTGGAAGGCGAGCGCTCTCACCACTGCGCCAACTCTGCTCCCCCTAAACCCTGTTATTCTGAGTGGTACATTTTGCCGAATATCTCAAGTACGGAATATCACACACCATCCAATGAGACTTTGACAGGTAGTTTATTTACTATTTTTTTACAATATTTCAATTTGTTGGCATTAGTTTTTTTGAATGATAAGCGATTTTATTTTTTACTTTTGAATTGTCCGCAGAAACCTTACTCTCTTGTTTATAACATTGTCTGTTTCAAATGACTTATTTGCAAACAGTTTCACTCTGCTGAATATTTTTTCTCCTCACATTTCACGGGATTCCGGTAAGGTTTATGCCAAGAAATTCTCCGTTATTTAATGCAAACTAGCGGACCTACGAGGAAACACATACTCCTAGGGTCAAAAGCCACTAATCAATCATTTTTTTATGGGTCATCGTTTTCTAGGTAGTCGGATTTCTATGTCGTCGTTTTCTAGACATCCATTACTCCGAGCAATGTTGAATAAACTTAAAAAATGCAATGTATTAACAGTACAACTAACTGTACATGATCAACATGATGCCATAGTGAAAATAAAGTATGGAAAGGAATTCAGATCTCGTTATACCAACTTTGTCACAATATTACAACCGTGTAGGTGAAGCAGTGAAGTGGCAAATTGCAATTTCCGATGGCCTCTTGGAAGGCCGAGTGAAGGCCAATATGGCCTCTAGTTGCTATTTGGCTGGCTGGCTGACTGACTGGCTAGCTAACTAACTGGATAGAAGTTACCTAGTTGATTGATTGATTCGATTGGTTAGTTGGTGGATTGATTGAATGATTAATTGATTGATTGGTCGACTGAATGATCGCTTGGTTTCATGCCATTTAATGTTTTCGCGAAGAATAAATGCCTTATACATGTCTTGTATATCTATTTGGATTTCTATATGTTAATGACAACTCAGGAGATTATTTGTACCTTCATCCTGGTAACATTATTTCAGGTTGTTCCCTCATTTATTATTTCCTTAAATGATTTGTTTGTTTACCTGCAAACAGAGGCAGGGAATCACCTTTATGTCAGATTCGTGTGAGTTTGGTCGCCTCTCTGTTAGCAGGACAAATCACTCTCCTTGCCGGCATTGATGCAACCGAGAACAAGCTAAACCAAAAGTGAACTCAGAAATATTATGGATGACGACTTTAACAAAGGGCAGGGTTGAAAGAGGCATGGACGAAAGGATGAGATAAAAGGCTGTTAGAGAAATGGACAGATCAATAAATGAAAACTGTATGAACGAACTACTGAGTGGGTGAATGAGTGAATGAATGAATGTATGAATGAATGAATGAATGAATGAATTAGTGAAGCAACGAACAAATGTTTGAATCAATAATGAATGAGTCATTAATTAACGGATGAATGAATAAATGGTAACTAGTACCATGGACACATACCACGATTGTTACCCTACTACTGATCTTTTGATTGATGGATGGATTGATTGATGGTTGATTGATTGATTGATTGATTGATTGATTGATTGATTGATCATTTGAGTAACTGATGGACTCACTGGAATGATTGATCAATTTATCTCAATTCTATCACGTTTTTACAGGGAACCTGTGTAACAGTGGCAGCTCTAATGCAGTACTTCTTCATGGCAGCATTGTCCTGGATGCTTGTGGAGGGAATTTTCCTTAACTTGTTTGTTCTTAAAGTTTTACAACCTGGACCACAAAGTGTCTATGTATCGTGGCATGTCGTGGGGTAGAAAGAGTTGCTATCAAGTTCAGATATAGACATTTTAGGAAGAGTTAAAACCCATGACACTCCATTTCGTGTTCGCAGGATCGGAGACTTTTGGAAGGTCCAAGCTTAACGAAACTGGCTTTGACTCTGACCTCTATTAGGAGCTGATCTAATGTTCAAGTGAAATTAAATTCCTATCATACAGGTTGGATCTAAGTGGCAGCTACTGTATTTAAAATTACAATCCTTGTTATGTTTTGAGGGAAGGTAGCGCTATTAAGTAACACACAAAAAAACACCAGAACAGCTTTTTGGATGAAACCGTCCCTAGAGAGATCTTTTCAGTCAGTTGCTTTTATTCGGTCAAATAGCTTATATCTGAGGCAAAACGGTGCGTAAGGAAAGGTACATTTTTTTTTCAAAGAAACTTCCACATCGTATACTTTCTGGAAAAGGAGTTGGAGTAGGGACTGATTTCTCGTTACTGGCAGTTACAAACTTGCCACTGCTCTTTGTTACCCCGAGCTTATCCGTCACCCTTGAAACTCCATCGTCTTGTCTCAGGGTTTCCTGCAGTTTTGGTCGCCATATCACTGATTATTGCGGCAGGAAAAGACTGTCGAAAGTTTTGTTGGCGATAAACAGTAAGGTTTACTGTTCATATTCAGTTTAAAATTTACATATTTGTTGTTCATAAATTATTGCCCATACGTTCCCGCATCGTTTTCAAATCTATAGCAAACTGAAAATTTTTTTGATTGATTGATTGAGTTTCATTTACTTGTGCATTATAAATTACTTATTTATTCATTTTTGTTATTTTGTCTGTCTAAGCTGCTGGCTATCACCTGCAAACACTCCCATCTAGATACTGTTTGCATCATTCGCCTCCATACAAAAATCATACTCCAAAGTTAACAGCATACAATTAACAATTATTATTCAACACGTCGTATTAGTTTCCAAATATGGTCATATTTAATCCGATATTCGTCGTGCGCACTCAACAGTTGTCCTGCAATATACGTAATTTCATTTGTTGTGTCTGTAATAAACTCTGTAAATTGTACTTTGTTATCAATGTCTTGAATAACGAAATAATTATCCTACTCAGTCTTGGGAATATCCAACATCGCAGCATCGATTGTTGATTATTTTGGAGATCGCGAGGAATATCGCCAGATACTTAGCCGATGAGGCCGTAAACAGAGTTAGCTAAAGTCAGGGGATATTCCGCAAGACAGAGAAGGATAACTGTTTTGTTATTCAACACATCGACAGTAACGCACAGTTTACAGAGTTTATTGCAGAAAATAAAATAGAACGTCCCCCTTTTATCTTAATTCCCGACACATATATATCCCAGGATATCTGTTGTGTACGTACATCGAATTTTAAGGTGCAGCATGACCATATTTAAACGCAGTGTTACAATGTGTTCAATTCAAACCAAGTCATCTTTATTGAGGCAAGGGGACTCTTTAAGCACTAGGCTGTTATCGATAGGAGCCCTGCCTAATTAATGACTTCTACAGGATAAAAAACGTGACATAGTCATACAGAATTGAAAAAAGTAAAGAGAATAAGAATATTAAAATATACAATATCTCATCTCGTAATTATGTTGTTTAAGAAGGTTCTTAAAATTGGAGAGCGATTTAGGTTCCTTTAATATTCTAGGTAATTTATTACAAAGGACCGAACCTGAGTAACTAAAAGTGATTTTTCATAAACTTAATTTAGGGGTCCACCAAAGAATGCCGTTTCTAAGTCGTTGCTATTTCGAGTGCTGGATTTGGTTTGGATTCTGTATTTGTTAAGGTAAACGTGATAATTCTCGGGCGAGTGATAAAGGAAATGCTGTCCATGCGCCACGCAAAAGAGAAGCAGATGGAACAGATCAGGTGAGAGTAACTATTATAGTCTATTCAAAAGCGAAACACAATGAATAAAATTTGAAAAAAAGTATTCGAGAGTTTGTTTTTTTATTTTTAACATAATTTTTAAAAGTACAATCAGAAGCTACTCTAGCAGTTCCCAACAAACCTAAACAGAGTAATGGACCAATCAGATCTCAAGGCATATACGGGGTCAAGTCACCTGGTGTTTGTTTGCCTCTCGATTGTTATCGAAGTGGGCGGGATTTGCCAACCAATCACAGAGCGAAATAGAAAAACACCGAAGAAAACGAGGAGTAATTTCGACACTTGACCGTAAACTGCTCTAAGGGAGGAGTAGACTTCTCATCTTTTCAACCAGATGATTCTCCGCACAACTCAGCGTATGGGGACTGATGATGAGATAAGGCTGTTTTTATCCATTAGGAGTTTTAATTTTTTTTCCTGTAAGTGATTGGCTTTTAATAAAAAAATGAAATTTAAATTTCTACCTTATGGCAGTTATTAATTTTGAGACTAAAGGTTCCTCTATGCTTCATTGTTGTAGATTTGGCATCAAAGCATGCGCAGTGTTGATTCCCTTGCTTGGGATCACGTGGTTGTTTGGCCTTCTGACACCAGTACATAAAGTATTTCTCTACATTTTTGTCATCCTTAACTCCTCAAAGGTAAATTAAGTGTCTGAAGTGATGTTAACACGTTGGCAATACACGATTCTCTTACTGGAAAGAAAACATTTTACCAGCAATAGTTATGATGTTTCGATATAATTAAAAATTTGACGCAAACGCAGCGCAACATTTTTACCACTCAACAAAATAAAAAGTCACGTTGGTTGGAGAAACTTGTATAAACGCTTCATAACACAAGTTTACACTTACGTTCAAAATTAATCAAAAGTGGTTTAGTGAGGACATAGTTAATAGAGTGGAATGGATACGAAAGCTAGCAAAGTTCTTTGTTATATGTTTTTGTTTGCTATTTTGAGGGTTGACCATGAACAAATAACAATAGCTGGTTACGCGTGTTCATGCAACTAACCAATAGAAACATTGCGATTATGTAATTCATGCATAGTAGAGGAATGCAAAACAAAAGATGTGCATTGTCAAGGACCATCCAACATAAATCGTGGCCTCTTTGTTTTGCTCCTTTGAAGTTTGCCGGGCTTCATAACCATTTCCCTCTATTAGATATGAAGGAAAATTGCTACTGAACTGATAAATGGAAAAAAAATTGGAGGGGGCTGGGAGAAAGCAACATTGCGCCAAGCAAACTCGTTTGCGTATTACGGAAATAGGCTAGAGTCACGGTCTAAGAGGCTACTTTGTTTTAGTCCGTCTAATCCATTCATCCTGCCAGCCAGTCAGCCATCGATCCATCCATCCATCCACCCACCCATCTTTTATAAAGCCATTCGTAAATTGATTTGTTTATTCTTTAATCCAGGAATGCATCCGATGGCGTTCCTTCACGCCTGCCCGCCCACTTACGTCTGTAGATCGACATATCTGCCTATCAGATTATTTAACTAGATAGCAACTAGCTAACTGACCCAACGCAACATTCACGTAAGAAATAGTGAGGTGAGACATAAGTGGATGAAATATATATAATCTACATTGATGGTTTTGCATTCATACTTGAATACCATAAACATCGCCTTTGCTTTGTGCGAGTCAATATTCCATTTACTTTTTAGTCTTTTGTACTGTATCAATGCATTGACAAAGAAAACACACACACACAGCCAAAGACTAATTTATATTTTACTTGCTGACTTAATCAAACTTTTTATCAGATTTTCATTTGGTAATTTTAATGGTCAACTTGATCATGTTAAACGCTGAGTATTCAGATAATCTTGGATTTGCTACGATAGACACTATAAAAAAATAATAATAATAATAAAAACCGGTTCAATTCTAATTAGGCCCCAGGCCTCTTTTACTCTTGTTTTGTTTCAGGAGATGCTCCCAGACGTTCTCATTCACTAAAAAACATTTTTCTTCCACAGATCAGGGAGCGGTTCAAAAGAAGGATCCAAGTGTCACACCTGAGTGTGTCAGTCCAAAAAGCGACACTGCGAGGAGATCCTGATCATGACGGGGAATCCAACACGTCTTTATGATTCCCATCCACAGGATATCTTCGAACTGTAACAGTAGTCTTCTTCAAGGATTTGTTCGCCTGATTATTATGCTCCGATATGTGTATTCGGCTTCGAGAAACGTTAGACTATATCTAAAGAATGGCAAATGCTCCTATTTCAGTCAGTAGAGGCTCTATGTAAACTATAGACCGAATTCTCAAATATAGATATAAAAATCCTGCTATTTCAATAGAGATGGTATGTAAAAAATAGTTAGAATTATGGAACAGCAGCAAGAAGTACTCACACTCCGGTATACTTCACTAGTCTTAAGTCGCAATCCAACAAAGGAAAATAATCTAACAGATAAACATATATCAAACATCATGAGTTACAGGAGGTAATTATCTCCAGCAGATCGAGAAAGATTGAACTCCCCACCGTGATCACATCGGTAATGTCTGGAGTCCCTCACCTTTTGTTTTGTTTTGTTTTGTTTTTTTTTTTATCATCGCGAGATGCCCCA
Organism: Pachyseris speciosa; assembly: GCA_016490735.1. Lineage (NCBI taxonomy): Eukaryota > Metazoa > Cnidaria > Anthozoa > Scleractinia > Pachyseridae > Pachyseris > Pachyseris speciosa. The sequence continues at coordinate 280,558 of JAEMWC010000836.1, read as the reverse complement.
TTGTGTCTTACACACGATGATTTGGTTTTGATGAGTGCATACTCAGCCCCTCCAAAAGAGCATCGGCTGGAAGGCGAACGAAGCATGATGCTCCTCCATAATGCGTAAATGTGCGAGAAGTATGCGTGACTCCCTTCTAATGAGTGCGCACGCAGCCCAAGCAACGCTCCCTCGCCTAGTCCTTCGTGTTACATATGTAGCAAGGTGGTGTTAATGTGCTTTGATCATTTTGTCGACTGTTTGATGCGGTGCTTAGACGAGGACGGCGTAATCTTTTCTTTCTGCATTGTTTGTCATCGAAAACGATAACGACATCATAATAAAAATTCGTGTCTCGTCATCGTCATGGTTTATATACAGAAAATGGAGCTACGCTATTGGTGCTAACATGGTAACGTAAAAAACAGGAATAAATTAATTTAATGAAAAGCGACTGCCGAGCGACTGATTTGGATTTCATTTCTTTATTTACTCCACATTAACATATTAAATAAGATTTCTTACAGTGACTAGGAATAGTGAAGGAGTGGAGAAGGGCATGATATAGTAGACTAATTATATGCCCTTTTAAATTACAATACATAATTAGAAGTTAAAGATATTGTGCATCAAATGGGAACTCGGAAAAAAAAATCCGAGCCCCAGATGGGATTTGAACCCACGACCCTCCGTGATCTACTCGGATGCTCTAACCACTGAGCTACTGGAGACTCTGTGGTGAGCAAGGGTGAAATGTGGGCATTGACTAGAACTGCATCACGCAGTTACATAGTCAAATTTTAAACGACCATATATGACTCATAACTGCATCGCGCAGTCACATTAAGGCATATCGGCGATAGCACCTCGCTAACTGCATCACGCAGTCACATTAAGGCATATCAAAGATGCAACCAAAGATATTGTTAAAGATATTGTGCATCAAATGGGAACTTGGAAAAAAAATCCGAGCCCCAGATGGGATTTGAACCCACGACCCTCCGTGATCTAGTCGGATGCTCTAACCACTGAGCTACTGGAGACTCTGTGGTGAGCAAGGGTGAAATGCCTTAATGTGACTGCGCGATGCAGTTATGAGTCATATATGGTCGTTTAAAATTTGACTATGTAACTGCGTGATGCAGTTCTAGTCAATACCCACATTTCACCCTTGCTCACCACAGAGTCTCCAGTAGCTCAGTGGTTAGAGCATCCGACTAGATCACGGAGGGTCGTGGGTTCAAATCCCATCTGGGGCGCGGATTTTTTTTCCGAGTTCCCATTTGATGCACAATATCTTTAACTTCTCTTATATTTATTCGCTTTGGTGGTTGGTTGAATACATAATTAGTTAAGATAAAAAGAGGAAACCTTACTATAAATAGAGGAGATGAGAAACAGAAGGAAAAGAAGTTTTACTGACATAGGCGCATGGAAGAAATTAATACTGAGCAAAATAATACTACTAATAATTGTTTTGTGGGTTTTTCGCGAATAGAAATGGGAATATCATTCCAGTAATAAAATCCAATAATTATTGGGCAAAATTTCCTAATATTTATTCTAAAGGGACTAGGATTCAGATACTGTAAGGACGCAATTCGAGTGGTGTAATTAGTAATTATGTTGCTCAGATACAAGGGTTAGGGTAAAATTAGAGGGCTTCCTATCTACAATATAATCATAAAAAAGTTGGCATGTATAGAATTTAACAATGTCAGGGAGCTTAATGAGACCAAGGATTGCGTAATGGGGAGTAATATGATCACGAAGCAGAACGTTATTAATGATTCTGACTACTTTGTTTTGTAACTTTACCAGTTGTGCTAAAGGTGCTTGGAACTTGTTACCCCACAATACGCAACCATAGGTTAGATAGGGATATACAAGTGCATAATAGAGACTTATAAGTGTCTGACCTGTCACATGACGTTTTAGTTTTGTGATAATATTTATACTTTTACTAATTTTACTACTAATATAATCAATATGGTCTTGACAAAAAACAATCAATAACTAGCCCTAAATATTTTATACTGTAAGACTGCTCGAGACACTGATTAGCTAGTTTAAGAGGGGAGTGCAAGTTACAATTAATTTTTTGTCTTGGCTGGAAAATTAAGTACTTCGTCCTACTTAAATTCAGGGTTAATTTATTTGAACATAAGCACTCATAGATGGCTGGTAGTTCCTGGTTTATCTGATAAAGCAATAGATCTAAATCTTTACCAGTTGCAGTTAATGAGGTATCATCGGCAAAAAGCCTTAAATGAAAAATAGTTGGTTACTTGGACAATGTTGTTGATATATATCAGAAAAAGAAGTGGTCCTAAGATCGACCCTTGAGGTACCCCTGAATTTATCGCAAGAGAATCGGAGAACACGCCATTAACATACACCTTTTGCTTCCTTTTGCTCAGGTAAGACCCGAACCACTGATTTTCAATATTTCTTATTCCGTAAAGGTCAAGTTTCGACAGCAGAATGGAATGATTGACAATGTCAAATGCTTTACTTAGGTCCAGAAATAGAGATACAGCATAATTTTCTTCATCCAGGGCTTTCGTTATCTCATCTATTAAGTCAACCAAGCAGTCAGTTGTAGAGTTTCCAGGTCTAAATCCATATTGATTAGGTACCAATATACGTTCGGTCGTTAAAAAATATATTAGTTGATTGAAAATACACCTCTCAAAAACTTTACCCAATGCCGATAGAACTGAAATGGGCCTGTAGTTATCACATGAGGAACGAGAGCCTTGTTTGCATATCGGAATAACCTTAGCAGTTTTTAGACTATCAGGAAATATACCTTGCTTAAGTGTTAAATTTATAATGTGTGTCAGCGGTCTAAATATTTCGAGCGCGGCAGTGGATAATAACAATGGGTGGACCTTGTCAATGCCAAATGATTTTTTGGTGTCAATACTTTCTAATAATAAGAAAATTTCCACTTCATTTACTTTAGTAAAGTAAAAAGTGCATTTTTCCCTCTTCATATACGATGAAAAGTGGCGGTCCACCTTGGTAGACTGATTTGGATGCATATTCTTTGTCATCTTTCTCAACAACACGTAGATGTTTTCGAAATCGATCGGTCACCTAATCGTCTTCCTGTTTCACCGACAATTAGGTGAGCGCTTTTCATTCAATTAATTTATTCCTGTTTTTCACGTTACCATGTTACTACTAATAGCGTAGCTCCATTTTCTGTATATAAACTGTACACAACCCACAATTCCTCGATTCGCTCCGACGAAGGGCTAACGCTCGAAACGTCAGCTAATCGAATCCCTGTACGGTGGTCAATTTACATTATCAACTCCGTTGATAAACCAAATTTACGTGTTTCACTCCCCCACCGACGCAGCACCACAGTATCTTTAGAAAGTATTCTCCCTTGTACCTTCTGTTAACTTTCCCGCCTGGTGCTCTGACATGAACTAAACAAAAAACTTGGTCGGAATGAGTCTTGGACGCTTTTAGGCCAAGGCACGGACTTAAACATAAACGTTTTACATCTCCACAAGGCTTTTCAGATCGTATTTTGAATTTGACGCAACTTTCTGCAGCCAGAGATTTTAATTTATGCGAGGCATAGGCCTCACGTCAAAGTGTCGACTATTTAACCAATGACAGCCGCTGAAAGAAAGAGAAAAGGTATTGAGAGAAAGCGAGAAAAGGTATTGACAATGTTCGCGTGAGTTTGAATAAAGTTAATTTACGTCGTATGTTTTCGGTTGTTTACGGTCACCTTTTCTTTTCATTTAAACCCGGCATTTGACCATTTCGGAATTTGTTATTGGTTTCCACAGCACTTTGAAAATGTTATCAGCCAGGAGCGGGCTCCTGTATCAGTGACGAAATTCGTCATCAATAAGAGGACAGACACATTGAAAACTGACGTCAATTTGGTAATTCGCACTACTCATCAATTGTCTTTTTTTCACATTTCTAAAAAATTAATTTAAAATATAATTTAAAAAATAATTTAACAGTTTCATTTATGAGTGCCAGAAGTTAAAATGTAGCTCTGAATAACCCTGAAGTATTGTTGCCATGGTAACAGCTGATGACTCTCTTGTGATAGGATTGTACGCTTGTCAGGTTGACGTGCATTGGAAACAGAATTAAGTCAGTCTTGCGAATAATTAATGCGGAGCAAAAACTTACAAAGCATAAATCAATAGCACCGAATGTTATGTTTAACTATATCTTTGACATGGTTTGGGGCCCGTAAGTTAAGCGTTGAAGAGAAGCATAATGAAAACTGCCATCAGGGTTTTAAACGGATCTGTCTTCGTGGGAATAATCCTGAGTGAGTAGAAAACTTTGCGTTTTAAGTCTCAGAGTTAGCAATATGCGGTCGAATTTTTCTCAACTAAGCGGAAGTTGCAACGAGAAAAACTCAGGAACTAATAAATATAAAAGAAAAACTCAGAAGAAAACAAAGAAAACCCTCAAAGAAAACCCAGTTCACACAAAAAGCAAAGAAAGAGCTCTGTCAGTCATGTTTACATCTGCATAAACTAGGCTATAAAAGATGCGCCACGTACAAAATGCTATCTCGATCTTCTCAACTGGTTTTCTTACACGACCCGATAAAAACGACGATAAAATCTACTTCACAGTAGCTGTGTAGTGTGCTCGAGACGAGAAGGTCTCGTGATCTTCGCCTACAAAATCAACACTAGATGATATATTTGGTAAAAAATAAAAAGAAACACTAGTTTGTTGCTGTAAGTCATCGGTTAGAGCACGTCGCAAAAATAAAACAGCGCTGTTATTATTGATATTGTCTGGAGCTATTTATGGTCCTTTTCATGTTTTGTTGGGCCAAAAAAAGTTTGTTTTAACTTATGTTGTAATTTTGAATTACGTTACTGGATTACATGGGATGCTGTTAAAATTCTAAAACTCTACTATGGGAGACCACACAGCTAAAACCTTAAACACCTGCAAGGAAAACTTTATGACGATATATTGCCATGAGATTTGATCATTTGTGACAGCCCTGAACACAATAATTATGAAACTCTGCATAATAACGTTAGGTGTCATCTGGAGAGAAAATGTGAATATTGATTTCCTCATTTGCTTTATTTCTTGTACGCACTTTTATGGCGACCTCGTTGATGCCCGGAACACAGAGACGCGGCGGTCCTACACTTTACCCTTGCAATTTTCTGAGCACCTATTTTCACCTTAAAACGTTGTTCTGAGGAGTATCGCATATCTGTTTTTCTTCACGCATGCCAAATATTTTGTCATATGGATGATGTAGCTACCCTCGTTGTGGTTCTCAGTTACGCCATACCTACTCGTACAGTAGTTCAAATGTTTATTTCAGTAAATTCCATTAGCTACTGTCTTTGGTGGCGCATATTGAAGTATCAAGCTTTCCTCACACTCGCGAATACTTAGCTAAGCGGTCAGTAATCTTTGAAAGTGCCGTGTTTAAACTTTCAGGCGTTTACAGAGACACGATTATATAATTAGCCAGATGTTGCTGTAGCCGGTAAGGCAAAGGTTTTCTAGATCATCACTTATTATTATACACATATATATTTTAATCGGCACTGTAACGATAATGGCATTCGAGACTCCCCTAACTGTTTTGCGCCATCGCTTGGCAATTTTACTCTGTTTAACGTTATTTGAGGCAGTAGTTATTGAAACCCCAGTAAACGCTCAGTAGCTAACATAGCTTTTGCTAGACCCATGCTATTCTTAAGAATAAAACACTAAAATATAACCATCCCACGTGTCGCTCTTTTCCTCACTTTGGTTGGTTCTATACCATCACTTCGATTCACCTCAATTGGCAATCAGACATGAAATAAACTTCGGAATAAGAAGGGAATTTTCATTTTCTCATTGCGCTTTCCCCTTTCCTTTGACTTGAGTATTTGATATTTTGTTATGTGTTTGAATATATTGTGAACTAATTATTTCATGGAATGGAGCCTAAGAATCTTTAATTGCCTTGTACACGGCAAAAAAAAAAAAAAAAAAAAACAATTAGTTATTAAAACTGACACTACCTCAGGTAGCACAAGCCAATTCCCACATGACATCGAATTCATTAAAGTTACCACTTCACCTAACCAAAATAAAAATGAGAAAGCGGTTCCAAACGAATCGATCCTCGGCAGTGAAAGCTGCAAACGGCATGGAACACTTTCATGACGGAGTGGATCATGCCACACGTCTGGAAACTTCTCAACACACCGTGGGGTGTGTGTGTTTTCTACAAAATCCAGGTTGTTAAATTTGTACCTCCCTCCCCCCCCCCCCCCGTAAAACCCATCCTCAACAAGACATATCCTCCCTCTACATATGTTAAAAACGGGATAGGCCTACACAGACGCCCTATTGTGGATCTATTTTAGGGATGTGTTAGCCTGCTCGCAGGCTCTCGAGTTGGGGTTTCGCGCCTGCTACGCGTTAGGCATGTTAGCTTTCATATCGCGCGAGGAGTTACACCCAGCAGGGGTGGGGGTAGGAATGCAATGGATGTGTAGTGTGTGTACTGAAACGTTTTACTTGGTTTGTCGTAACAGATTTGTTAGATCAAAAACTGGTTTCTCTAAGGAGACTATCAAGTTTATATCATTTTGCACAATGAATTTCTATTCTTAGAGCGCGATGGATACTCACTGCAAGAAATTACAGCATTGGTTCTGCGTTCCTTTAATTTAGATGTTGGAGGGTTCTTCTCCTCTTCATTTTCACGGCGATATGTATCTGGGTACACATCCTAAGTGGAGTTAAAATGTTGTCTGACAATGTGTTCTCTTCGGTTGCTGTTTTGTTATAACAGCATTTGTGAAGGACCCTGTCAATGTAGAAAGTGAAGGAGGATCGATCGGGTGAGTGTAGTCTTCTCAGGGCTACAATCATCTGTATAATCGTGCTTCACCAAGTCATGTCGGCGTTATTCCAGCGGAGACGGCTTTGAGCTTTATCTCAGTGTTCATAGCTATTAAGCTATTAAGCAGAACTTATTGACTTGAACTGAGCGCGTTTCTGGAAAATTTTGCTTCAAAAGTTGCTTCGAATACAGCAAATCGGTCAATAAACCACAGTAATTTTTTTTTTGCAAGATGGATTCCCAGAAGCTCTCAAACATTTCGGAAAGAGCCCACAATATTAATATAATCCAACATGGCGGCATTGTTGTTGTGCTATTTTTAGTTAGCACTCGCGCAGAAACGCCAGAAGTGAGTTTGTGGATAAAACACGAAGAACGGACGATATTTGTAGACTCAGGCCTTTCACCGGAAGCCCGAGTAACAATCCGTGACGCAAGAGATTACCAGCTTTTACAATTCTATCTGACAGGATAAAAAAAAAGTGTACGTATACAATTATTCTGTTGTAAGTTCTACCTGTAATCCATGCATGCATGAATTGGGTATATTTCTGCTGAAAGGATTGTATTTTATGTAATTCAATAGATAAGTACGCGCCAATTTTTGATCACCTTAGAGACTGCAGCCATTTAAGCTCAGGTCCTTCGAATTCTATTCCTGTTTTTCGCGTGATGTCATCAAAATTCTGAACGTCTTAAAGTATTTGCAACAAATAGGCTCCTCTTACGGAAACTTCTATCGCGATATCTTGCTTTGCTTTCAAAGTAAGATGTTTTGAAATTTGATGAAATCGTAGCAGCCCCAAAATACAACAATTCTTGAAATGTTATGAGACCTTTATTTTCACTTGACTTGCCAATTGCACGTACGGTTGATGATGATGATGATGATACTTTATTTATGTGTCAATAGATCTAGCTCCTAAGTGACAAGGAGCTAATTGTGGACACAATATAATAAGAATGAAAATTCAAAATATATACAATAATAATTACATAGAAGTATACTCATTAGAGCTACAATAATTAAAGCTAAAATAAGACATAAAAGAAATAAAAATAAAAAGTAAATGTGTCAGCTGTCAGAGTATACACGAACAGTGTTCGTTAATTAAATTATTGAGATCTATTTGTCTAATTCTATTATTTAAAAACTTGTAGGGTATCTGATGTTCTGACGTCCTTACTCAGTGCTAATAAGAGGGTCTTAACGGGATAGTGACTTTTACGGCTAAGAGATAATGGCTAAAATCTTGGCCCTTTTTCGATTAACAACGGTTATTTTTTTCCTCTTACAGTTAACAGAAAAGTGAAAAATTAATCTTCTTTGTCTTAAAGAGTTGAATATTAATGGTAATGTTTTTCTTGAATCAAAAAACAAATTTCAAGTCTTTAGGGCCAGCTTGGAACGAATTCAGCAAAGTACTAATTACACATTGGATAGGGCATACCGTTGAAGTATTCCTTTTGTAGTATCATATGTACAGAAATGCATTTACATAAATGACATATTTTTTTCAACTACAACGCATAAGAAGGAAAGAATATGTCATTCAAGTTACCTACATCATACATTCATATATTTTCTCTTCCTTTAGGTTGTTTGTTTCTCTTACCTTCCTCACTTTAGATTTGATGTACTCGTTTACGTTCTGAACATCGTGAATTAGTTACTTAGATATGTGGGTACTTGAGCCTGAGCATTAGCTATGCCATGCTGATGAAGCCTAACAAGGCCGAAACAGCTGTCCATGGCTGCTAATGCTTGGGCTCACTCTTTGCTTTGGTAGATTTAAGGGGTAATGCCCGCTACCTTGTGGTCTTAGTGCCTTTTGAATGGCTTCAGCTTACTTGATCACATTAATTTGTGAAGTATACTTAGTTACTTAGTTTTCTCTCCAAATGAGCACGTGGATGTATAGAGAGTTGTGGGGTCAAGCCTAACATTTCTCTCAATATCTAGTAGCGTTACCTCGCTCTGTCGTTAAGGCCACGCCTCTGCTGAAGCATAAATATCTCCAATCTTTCAGCCCATTTAGCATCGGCTGGTTGGTGTCTTATCTCGAGTAGTCGAGAGAGAGGACTCAAAATCGTAATCAAGGGCCGAAACACTACCAAGAAACCCAGGGGAGATGCAACAAACACCTTGTTGTCTCGGTCAGGTCCAAAAAACCCCGTACTTCTCTGGACCAAGCGTGTGTACCACGAATGCCACCTTATTTAACACCGGCTGTCACCTCAGCTACTTAGGTCAGCTTCTGTCACCTCACATACTTAAGTCATACTGAGTCACTGCTGTTTGCTGCTGTTTAACCTTAGTTTGAGCAGGTCGGAGAAAAGATAGCAGTCGGTTTAAAAGAGTAGCTTCTCAAACATATAAAATTGAAGCCTAACCAGTAAATTCGATGTTTTAGTCTTCTTAGGCCATCCCTGCAAAGGACGTGTGTGTTTGACCTACGAAGACCCAAGGAATATCAACTGCACGACACTGAACGGAGATTCCCCGAGCATTGAGTTCCAACTACAGTGCACAGCCTTGATAAGTGGTGATCGCTACCAGTCATGTTCTATTTGGTGCGACTTATTTAACAGGTGTTTCAGAGAAATCCGAAAAGCAAGATGGAAACAAAGATGGCTTTGCACCGGGTCTCAGCTATCCGGGCTCTTGATCTCCTTTAAAACCCCCAACAGCTCGTGGTCTCACACAACTGTTTACGTAAAACGCGAAAGGCCTATTAGAAAGAATTTGTTTACCATAAAGATAGTCAAACATAACAGGAGCTCCCAGCCTACTGGACCAGAACTAATATGGAACGTGCCAACTGCAAGTACAAGTAGTTTCCATGATTCAACAGGTATAACCATAAATCAACCCTTCGTCCCTCCCCTACTTTACCCCCTCCCCCTAATATGATTTTACGTCAGTCCCCATCTACAACTCTGTACTGTGTCCACCTATTAGATTGCACATACATGTGCGAACTGTTTCAGATACATTACTACATATATTGAAAATATTTTGTCCGCGTAAGCTTGAGCTGATCCTCCTTTGGATGCACAGTTATGGTTTTAATCCCTGACCGTCAGTTTGGATAAAACATATTGTATGCTTAACCGTTTGAATACTGATATATGCTCTGTATGCCTAGTTTTGATGAAAACACCGACATTGTGTGTAGAACCGTTTGAATATATACGATATGCATTGATTGTTTTCTTTCACTAGGTAACCGGTATATACTAAATTACGGTTTGGATGCCATAAATTTTATAAATTCACATATACGGCTTTCCATATACCAAGTGTAATCATTCAGATCATTTCTACGTTTGGCACACGAAAAATGCAAACGAACTTTGCAACAGACCTAAGTTAGAGAGGATACAGAGTGATCCTGTTTCCACGATTGCTACACTATGAGTAAGCTAAGTCAGTGCATTAATTCTTTGATGTTTCTGAAAAAGCCAACCTTGGTGCTTGTATGAAGGTGAACAGAAAACATGCATTTTATCGCGGCTTGGCACCGAACGACTAGGAAAGCGGATACTCTGACCGGCAAATAGTTCAGGATAAGGCCAACTAAAATGAGAACAACATGGGGAAAACATTCGCGTTGGTACTACTAAAATGAGAACAACATGGGGAAAACATTCGCGTTGGTACTACTGTAAAAAATCGCCTGAGTTTGGTTTCTTTGCTAGCGGCCTTGACAATGATTCTAACGTCTTTGAGATTACTAGAAAATGGTAGTAATAAACAAGCATGCTCTTACGTCAACACCCTCTCTTGATAGCACTGTGTATAGATGTTCCGGCTCACATTTTACCAGTTAATTTAAGAGCCTGGTTTGTGGTCCGGTCTGGTTTGAACCCAAGGCCTTCCCTTTAGCACTCCGGAATTCCTTTTGACTGAGCTAGCCGGTGGCGGTCTATAGATCCCTCCAGGAGATAAGTAATGGTCATGACAAGTTCCACAGATTCTGTTTTTCAAAACGATTCAGATAGGATGATTTTCCTTTGTTCTTATGTGACTGTCCTATGGTTCTTCCCTAGGGATATCCCTCATCACCATCGGGCCACCTGAAGGGTTTTCTCGTTCAGAGATTCGGGTAAGAATGTTACTGTAGGTGTTTAATTTCGACTTAAAGGCCCCTGCAAACAGGACACAATGTTGCGGACACATTGTACATTTGTTGCGGACACAAATGTTTCCCTGTTTGCCCGCGCGCGCAACATTTGTTGCGGACACAAAATGTTTGTGGTAAAAATCAGAAACATTTTTTGTGTCTCAGCAACAAATGTTGCTCGCGCGGGCAAACAGGGAAACATTTGTGTCCGCAACAATGTGTCCGCTACAATATGTCCTCTTTTGCCGGGGCCTTTAAAGTGGTGTTTTCGGTTGGGCACGACGAGGGCATCTCAATAGTACTATCATTTATTTCAGGTGGAAACGTTTCTTACTTCCCTCGAAGATATAGACTCTGGGAAGGAAAAAGCATTAAAGGTAAAACATTCAGCTTAATTACAACGACCATACCCTGCAATAAAATTGAATGTTTGAACGCCTTTTTTTTTCCTCATCGATTTTATTTTCATATAAAATTCCCCTAGATTCTGAATTTAGTTACGGCGAACAAACGGAAAAGATTCGTTTTTCGAAAGCAGCCTTACTACGTTCGCAGATGCTGTTCCTTATGGTCTTTGCCGTTCCAGTATACGTAGGACCATGGGGTCCAACATCCCGCTGGATTATCGGTTTCCAATTACAAGGCCTCGTATGGGGATAGGTGATTGTCAATCTTATCGTGTTCTTTTAGGGTGAAACATTATTGGCAATGGCATAATAAGCAGCAATCTCATTGCAAGGACTATCTGACTAACTGGTCATGAGAGAAACTTGTTACTGCGATGCTGACTGCATGGAAGCCTGTGTTTCAATTGAAAATTCCACGTGAGTTTGCTTGTGAGTTTACGGCTAGAAGAAGCCGTAGGAGAACACTTAAACTTCCAGTCAGCAGTGCAATTCAGCGAAATGTGTCAGCGAATTGTGTTTTACATAGCATTAACCAAGATATATTAGAGGGTCCCCTATACTTTTTTCGTGAAATGTGATCGAGCCTATTTTTTCCTCGTGAAACGTGATTTAAGTTTTTATTTATTCATGATTCGTGATTGACCGTGTCAAGACTATTTTCCCGTGAGCGTGAAAGCGGTTTTTGAATTAAGCGTGACACGTTAACGACGACTTTAATTAAACGTGATTCGTGAACGATCATGTGTTGGGGGACAGGGGACGACAGTGTACGATGTAGACGTGCTGTTCATGACTCCGTGTACGGGGTACAATTTTTCGGGCTATACCACACGAATGGAGACAGAAAGTTCTTCAAAAAGAAAAGTTCGCTGTTCTCTTTCTTCGGTAAGCTCTGAGGAGTCTAGTCCTGTGGATAAGCGACCAAAAAACGTGTCCACTGAATCAGATGACGAAGTCATGGCGGCGGAAGGCCTTGGCGAGAAGATTGATTTGATCCTATCGAAGCTCAACATGCTTGACCTTTTAGAAAAAAAGCTGGTTGAAGTCTCTACGGCGGTGTCGGATTTGAAACGTTCGGTGGCAGATTTAGAATTGAACGTTGCCTCAGTCAAGGAGAAGCAGAAATCTTCCCAGGATAAAATCACGGATATCGAGAAGAACCTTGAATGCACGAGCAAAAGGAGTGATGACTTTTAAAAAATGCTGGGCGAAGAAAAGGAAAACTGCAAACGAGATATTAGCGACGTCCGCAAAAAGATCCTTTATCTCGAAGCCTATAGCCACCGAGAAAATTTGAGATTCGAAGGCATCGAGGAATGGCCGCCACACCAGGAGGATGTGAATTGGAAGGAAGACACAAGGACACCGTTGGTATATTTCTTTGAAAATGTTTTAGGTATTCAAGATGCAAAGGATTTTGAGTTTCAGAGAATACACAGGATCGGAAAGCCATCGCAAGAAGGGAATAGTAGAGCCATTATTGCACGTTTTTGAAGATATTCGGACGTAGAACGAGTTTTGAGCTGTGGTAAGAAACTTAAGAATACACGGTATAGAATGTATGAAGACATACCAAGAGAGTTGCAGACACTAAGGAAGCCTCAAATTGAAAAACTTAAACAAGCCAGGAAAGAGGGTAGCAAGGCTTATTTCAGGAAATCTGAGCCTGACAAACTTTATATTGATGGCAAATTTATCAAACCATAGGTTTTTTTTTTGTTGTTGTTGCCACTTTTTTCTTTGGCTTCCTCCACTAGGAATAAATTATCTAAATTTTTCTTCAGCCCGCTTTCTTAATAGGTGTTAAATTATGATCTAAGAATGGACAAACCCGTAGACCAGCCTGGAGACGAGGTGTTAATTACTTGACAGTTAGTTCTGGAGTGTGAGGTAAGAGAGCTTGCTGGTTTTGTATTTCTAATCCCACTTGGATGTTTGTTACGTCAGTCGCTCTTTTGCTATTACTTTTTTGCATGCTTTTTCTCTGTGGATGTAACTTTTTGGGCTTTTGTTTCGTCTTGCTTTTGTCGTGTGTTTTTGGGTCGCTATTGTTGCTGGCTATATTATTTAGAATAATCGGAATTAGGTATGGCTGAGACGTAGGTGAACAATGTCAATTCTATTTCGTCACCACTGCCACAGGGATCCCATAAGATTACAACACGCCTGCGCACGTCAGTGCTTATCGCTTCGCGCCGTCGATAAGCAGCAAGAACTTTTTCTGAATGCGATTTGAACATTTTCATTTTGTTCTTCGCTTAAATTCGTATCATTAATCTGAAAGGAAGAAACACTGGTCCGAGAAACATGAACGGGGACGACCAACCAGATCCCGGTGCAGGCTCTGACAGGAATGTAGAGAAAAACAGCTGCGACCAAATGGCGGGCGTTTTGCTGAGCTTAGAAAGCTCCTTAACACAAGTCGTCCAGGCCTCGAAAGCCCAAACCGAAGCCTTCAATAACCTGAGAGAAGACATCCTTCTGCAGTCTGATCCAAATGAGGAGGTTGAGGACGTTGTTACGGATGGGACACCCAATTTACTGAACTTAACTGCGGCCACAAATCATTTGCTCGACTCGAGCAGTGGCCAAAGTCCGAAGTCCCTGCCTGCCACTTCGCGCCCTGACGAAGGGACGAACAACGACCTTCTAGACAGCCTGGCCCAGGCGTTACTACTAAACGGCAAAAAAATCTCCCGACATTGAGAAGAACATTGCCGGTCTTGTAGACAATATTTTGACCGGAGAATTGTCACAAGATTCAGTGAAGGAGAGAGGCGAGAAGTATCCGCCGCCTGCAAATTGCAAATACCTCACTTCAACAATGGTGAATGAAGAAATTTGTGACCTGTTGTCTAGAAAGAACAGATCCGTAGATTTAGCTTTCCAACGTGTACAGGACCCACTGATTCATGGGTTATCCCCACTCACAATTCTAGCTGACCGGCTATTCAAAGATATTCAGAGCGCGAAAGCAGTGAACGCGCGCGAAAACCTTACACACGTAATGGACAGCATTGCCCTCTTTGGACATGCCAACTGGAAGCTTAATATGAAACGGAGAGAGATCATCAAACCAGATCATAACCCACCTTACACTAGACTGTGTAAGTAAGAAATGAAGCCGACAACCAAATTGTTTGGCGATGATTTATCGAAACATCTTAAAGAAATGTCCGAAGTCAAACGAGCCGGAAAACAGATGCAAAAAATGGTCAATGGAACAGCCTACACCGCTAAAGCCTCCAGTTTGAAGAGCCAACGGTCTAAACCTTATGACCGACCACAAAACAGTCGTTTTAATGCTTTCAAGCGCCGTCCTTTTTTAGGACATGGCAGGGCATCAACTCAGACCAAGGCGAACAATCAAAAGAACTCTCACAAGACACAGTAGAAAAGGTAAGGGAAACCATTCCCGCTACAAGTATTAATTTAGACGACTTGCACAAAAGGGTCGAACTTTTTAGAGCAGGGCAGGTGAAACACCATTTGCCATTTTGGGAATCATTGACTAATGACCCAGTTATCTTAGATGCCATACGACATCATCACATAGAGTTTGAGGCTGAGTACCCAACACAGACAGAACGACCTAATAAAATTCATTTCTCAGCTGCTGAAATCATGACTGTTGATGCAGAAATTTCTGAGCTCGTGAGTAAAGGAGTTCTGCAATTAGCCAACCATGTGCCTGATGGTTTTGTTTCAAATATTTTCATTCGCCCTAAAAAGGATGGTACTTTCAGGATGACACTGAATCTGAAACCACTTAATGAGTTTGTCAATCACCACCATTTCAAAATGGACACACTCCGTACTGCCCTCAAGCTTATTCGACTGGATGTTATATGGCATCTGTAGATCTCAATGATGCCTATTATTCGATCCCCATAGCAGAGGAAGACAGGAAATTCCTCATGTTTCAATGGAAAGGGATATACTACCAGTTTACTTGCCTACCTAATGGTTTATCATCTGCCCCTAGGATTTTCACCAAAATCCTCAAGCCAGTTTATGCCCGTTTGCACTTTATTGGGCATACATGTATGGGGCATATTGATGACTCCTTACTAGTTGGTCAGAGTTTTCATTGATGTCGTAGCAATGTAGTGGATACCGTAAGTTTCTTTACAAACCTTGGCTTCACTGTGCACCCTGTGAAGTCTGCGCTCCAGCCCCAGCAACGAATAGATTTTCTGGGTTTTGTTTTGGACAGTATCACTATGACAGTCACCCTCACTGAAGCCAAAGCCATGAAGATCAGATCTGCTTGTGAAACCTTGCTACTACAACAAACAGCCACTATACGTAGTGTCGCTCAGGTCATAGGCTTCCTTGTTTCTAGTTTTCCTGCTGTGGAATTTGCTGAAATGCATTACAGGCAGTTAGAGCTTGACAAAATCTGCGCACTCCATGCAAACAAAGGAAATTTTGATTCTATTATGAACCTGTCTACCCAATCTAGGACAGAACTGACATGGTGGGTAAATAATATCCTTACTGCATCTAAATCCATCCGCTATGGCAACCCTGACCTCACTCTAACTACTGATGCTTCAAATGTGGGCTGGGGAGCTGTCTGTTGAGATACCTCCACTGGTACTGGAGTCTCGAGGAACAACGAAACCACATAAATTTTCATGAATTAAAAGAAGTCCTCTTGGGTTTGAAATCTCTTTGTGCTGCTTTCAGTGAGAAACACATACTCATTCAATCAGATAACACCACTACTGTAGCATACATAAATGCAATGGGAGGTATTAAATCAATAATATATATATTTAGCCAAGCCTAAAAGCGGAGCTCCAAAAGCATTCTTTTTCTACTGGCATTTACATATAGTCTGCTTGTCATATCACCCATCTGACCTCACTCAAGCTACAGACCCAATGCTGTAGAAAATAGTATGGAAAGTGATCTGAGCCAGTGGCACAGTGGATTTGGAACCCACGTGGATTTGCACCCTCCAGTCCAGATCTGCTTGTGGATCAGATTTGGACCCCCTAGTCCAGAACTGCTAGCAGATATGAATCCCCTTTTACGAATTTGGACCCCCACCCCTCCTAAGAACAAGCGTTCTATTGAGTAAGGTAATAAAAATTCCTTTCCAAACTGAGTTTGGAGATGTTAAAAAAGCAAAATAAAAATATTGAGGTAGGCTTTTTTAAATAATCTTTAATACCTTGTGTAAAAAAGAACCTGCAAAGCTAGTTTTCAGCTATAAATTTTTAAAACAAAACATTTCTTAACATCTTAGAGCAATAGTTAAGGACAGGTCTGTTTCCCCGTTCAACTGTAGGCAACTTAGTTACATACTTAGCTACTTACGTATGGTTTAGAGCCACTAGAAATTGGTGGAGAAGCCTGGTGATTGCTCCTTGGAATCAGTATCACATCAGATATATAGTGATTCAGATCATCACTTCATAATGAATGCAATTTCAATTATCCACAGCCTCCCATGAGACAGTCAGAAATCGGAAATTGTGTATCCTCTGGATATATGAATGCCTCACAAAAATTATGAAAGAAAGATACATGGAAATCAATAAAAATATTTAGATGCCATGAATTAAGACCAAGATATTTATTTTGATCAATTACTTCTTGACCTTACTATCACAAAAAAAAAAAAAACTGCTTCCTAACATTAAGCTCATCACTCAATGCACCTACAGTGTTTTCAAAAAGAAATCCAGCTGCTCTTCTGGCCAGTTAAGTGCAAGACCAAACAACTTGATAATAATATATTGGGCATTTGGTTGATACCACTATCAAGGTGATTCATCAAAGCAAAAGTGCTGGAAATCCGTTAGCCATCTTAACTTGATCTTAACATACTTCATCAAACATCAGCGATTCCATTAAACATTAATGCCAAATGTCATCCAAACATCCCACAAGATTGGTGTGACCAGCTACTAATAAAATTAATTGAAAGACTGTATGCAGGAGGAGGACGTCCAAAGGATGTGTACATTGATGAGAAAGAGCTTACTTTAAGTTTAATTTTAAGTTTTAAGTTTAATAATACTTTGTCATGTGAACACAACTAAGTTGATACAAAACAAAAAAGTGCATGACTGGGGAATAATTGGGAGAAACTAAATTCCCATACAAAGAATATTATCTAATATTACACATTCTAAAAACTAAGAGGTGAAATTTAAACGTGGCCCAAAGCTAACCTAATCAAATTAAATCAAATACTTGTCTCTTACAAGTCACCCCTGATTTGAGATTGAGACTAAAAATCATGAAGTAATCCAAAGCAAACCTAATTAAAATTACATACTTGTCACTCACAAGCTACATCTGATTTAAAATTGACACTAATAATGTAATAGATAGGACTTAAAACTGCTTAAAGAAGGTGCATGCATGATGTTCGATGAAACACCATTCCAGTCTGTTATGTAGCGATTAAAAAAAGAAAAGCTGAAGGCCATATATATATTTAGCCATGCCAAGCCTAGAATCGGAGCTGCACACTCTCACCGAGCAACTTCGCAAGAGTTTATTTGGGCCAGTTTAATTTGTGTCCAAAACAATTGATCAGCAGCAGGGAAAACGAAGAGTTTTCGATAGTAAACGTTTGCAAAAAAGAAAAAAAAAAGACGGACATTCTTGAGTCTAACTACTTTGAGATGAAAGCGTAAAGGGATTCAAAGCGGATCAAAAAAAACAAAACAAAACAAAACAAAAACACTGCAAGCGAACAAAGTACGATGCCGGCGAGTGTTTGCTCGAAGAAGGAGAAGGTGGAGAAATTAAACAAGACTAGCTAGTAATTAAAATAGCTTGTAATGATAAAGCTAGGAAAATCGGTATTTATTTTGACATAAATACCCCTAGAAAAAAAAAATAAAGGGTACAAACTCTTCGTTTACAGCAGTCAACAGGAATTGACCGCGGTTCAGAAACAATATAACAACAAACATAAGACTTATTACAAGAAAACAAAGCACAATATGAATAATATTTCTTCGAATATTCTTGGAGAAGGTGCAGAAATTGGACAGGTAACAAAACTATCTTGTATTAAGCTAGGAAATTTCCTTAGCAGATTTGACATAAATGTCCGTAGAAAAGACAAAAAAGAGGTCCGTACCTGATCGTTTAGAGCAGTCAACAGGAATCACTGAGACAGCAATCACTCGGAATGCGACAGAGCTGAATAATAGAGCCATTTCCCACAAAATCTTTCCTTGGCTTACACAAAACACTTAAGTGCTTTGATGGTTTTACTGTTACTTCCCATGTCTTCCGAAAAACCTTCTTCAATTAATGATTCTCAGTGGCAAAACATCATCCAGATAACGAAGAAAGCGCTTGCCAAACCAAACGAGCATTTCTCTCACAGACCCGTCCACTTTAAAATTTATCAAAACCAGCCAGCCAGTCAACCCATTTCGCTGTTTTTAACATCCAAACGCTGATTCTTACCGGTTCAAACAAACGACATGTTTAAAGACGGCGAAACTTAATTGTTGTTTACAGGCTGCTTTCGACGAAGATCTCTTAAAGACTTGACGAAGTGAAGCGCGCTGGGTTTTGACTGTTTTGGCAGCATTTTGACAACTTAATGTCAGATTTTGAGAAGTGCACATGCACATGCATTTGATCGGATTTTTTATTTTTACTCGAGCTCGAGTCTCCCCCTTTAATGCTTAATTTTACGAGGACTCATTGCGATTACGTGTTGATAAGATAAGGGCAAAAGTTTCTTAACGCTACTGTGAGGAACCAAGGTCGAAAAACAGTCAGCCAAGCCGAGTAAAAACACTCGTTCGCTTGCAAAGAAAACAACGTAACAAAACAAACAAACAATTCAACTATTTCTTTGCGTCCAAAACGAGTACAGATGATTGTTATTTATATCAATTCGAGAGAAAAATACAAGTTTCATTCCTGAACAAAAGTAACAACGATTAAACCAAATGTTAAGCTTCTATTTATTTAATTTACCTCACTGTCCTGTGTTGTAGAGGTTTCTACCACTTGAAAATGCGTAAGCTTCAGTAAAGTAAAAACAAGCATCCGCAAAAATAGCGAACGGTTTGTCCAAAGAAAGAGCTTCTTCCACAGAGTTTGAGCTACTCATTCCTCCCATTAATACCGGTGAACTGTTAAGTAATAATAATAATAATAATAATAATGACTTTATTAACAGCATTTCCACTAGGTGGCTCTTCATCCGTTAATATTTAACTAAGGTTAATTACAATTAAAAACAAACCTAGGAAAAACTCTGTTAAAAACGCTAAGTAGTTTATGTTTACAGTGATAAATGATAACAAAAAATTGCCTAAAAATAATAAATAATAATAATAATAATGATAATAAATAATAAATAAATAAATAAAAATAAAAAATAATTAAGAATAGTATATGTACAATTTATAATTGTGTCACTGCTTAAGGTTGCCCACACGAAAGATGTCTCTTCACACTACGACAAAATGAGTTATACTCAGTTAAGTTTCTGATAGCTACAGGGAGCTTATTAAAAGTAGTTGCTGCCGAGTGCTGAAAAGTTCCCGACTCTCTCGGAATAGAAAGGACAGGCGCAATCGAAGATCTTAAACTATAAGCACTGACCATGTGTAGATTTAATTTAAGATATTCAGGAAACGTTTCATCGTATAGCGACTTATGAGTTAACTTAAGTATATTTAGTTCAATGTTCTTATTCACTGGAAGCCAGTTCAACTTTGCAACGTCCTCCACTCCTGCGAACCTTCTTGTGACAAATCCAGCGCATGCATTTTGTAGCTTTTGGAGGCGCTTCATTTGAAATGCTGGGAGGGAGTGAAAAACAGAGCATGCATAGTTCACTTTAGAGAGGACCAAGCTCTCTGCCAGGTGTTTCCTCACGTGAAAAGGGGCTAGATTTTTAAGCCTGCGAAGTACTGACAATGTCCCGTATGATGAACTTAACACATGATCTACATGCGTCTTCCAGGTCAAGTGCTGGTCCACGTGTACACCCAATAGCTTTGTGCAAGAAATCCGTTTTAGTGGAGTGTCGCCACAAGCGATAGGGAGCTTTCGTTCTTCTAAACTGTGATATCGCGCCATCTGTGGGGTGGAAATAAGCATCCAGTTTGTCTTGGAGGAATTCAATGCCAGATTGCAACTCTTAGAATAGTCCCTCAGGCTTGTAACTGC
>JAEMWC010000836.1:247500-252500 GCA_016490735.1 Pachyseris speciosa | reverse complement strand
TACTGGGCGTGTATTTTACGTATGATAAGCAAACATTTCAGGAGCTTAATTTTGAAAATATTATTAAGTCAATCAATAAGTCGATAAGCGTATGGCAGGGGAGGAACCTCACTTCGTTTGGTAGAATTCAAATCGTCAAAACTTTTGCGATACCTAAATTTATGTTTCGTGCAGCTCAGATCCCTCCTACGAAGGAAATAATCAAGGAGATTAACTCCGTTATCTTTAAGTTTGTTTGGAGGGGAAGAGATAAGGTGAAGCGGTTAAACTTTTTCAGTGACTATAGAGATGGTGGTTTGAGAATGCCACATATAGAATCCCTTATCAAAACGCAAAGAATTATGTGTCTGAAAAAATATTATGAGGACTATAAGAGCTCGTGGAAACTGTTTCTAAATTTCTATCTTCACAATGTTGGAGGTCCCTTTCTTCTTCAATGTAATTATGATACAGCATCCTTTGCAAAAAACATTCCTAAGTTTTACACTGAGTGTCTTAAAGAGTGGGAAATATTTCAACAGAAACAAGTCTCTTCGGCTTCTGACGTTCTTGACCAAATAATATGGAATAACAAATTTATCAAAGTTGGTGGTAGATCATTATATAATCGCTCCATTGTTAACAAAGGTATTGTGAGAGTTAAGGATATTTTAGATACAGAGGGCAAATTACACAAGTGGGATACGTTTAAAAATATTCATGCTACGCAAGCCGAATATTTTATTTTAATGAGTATTTATGACGCCCTTCCACAAAGCTGGAAAATGTTAGTTAAGGAAGGAAGAAGAAGAAACTTGGAAGCGGTGCAGTTTACTTTCCCTTCTCGCCCAAAATTTTGTATTGGGATATAATAAGGAAATATAAGGTCGAACCAACGGCTAAACTCCGATATGAAGAGTTGTATCCAATGCTCGAGTTGCCTTGGCATGAGATCTATACCCTTCCTGGAAAAACGACTTTAGAATCCAAGGCCAGAGAACTTCAATACAAATTATTACACAGAATTATCTAAACAAGCAAGATTTTGCATAAAATGGGCAAAACGACAACACCATTGTGTTCCTTTTGCGGCCTGTCTGACGAGTCCCTAGAGCATTTGTTTGTTTACTATGAGTTTACTACTAGCTTCTGGCTATCTGTGACAAATTGGTTGGGAGGATATGGTATATCTGTAAACGACTTGAGTGCTGCAGACATAATTTTTGGAATTTATGAAAAGGATCTTCAATTGATTAATCATATTCTTCTTCTTGGTAAACAAATTTATTTATCGGTGTCGCAGTTTGTCCTTAAAACCGTCACTGACCTTGTTGATTGAAAAAGTGAAGTATGCATATCAATTAGTCACGGATAGCCGAAAGCAATAATTGCCTTGATATTCATGATAAAAAATGGCAGTCTCTGCTATCATCACTGTATATACGTAACAATAGAGGATTCTATTTATTGCAATATTGCTCTTCTTTGTATTTTTTTTTAACAAGACCTATATCTGTACTTTTACACTTATTTTTGGGTCTAATAGCGGCCATTGCTTTGTACCAGGATCCCATTACCAGGAGCGTACTCCTGGTAAGCTATAATAAGCCTATGTCACGGAATTTTTACAGACCGACCTATTTTTAGACTATCTTTTCCCGCGAAAAAGGACAACAAGGACGGCGACGGCAACGAGAGCGCCACAAAACAATAATTTTAATGAGCGAAAACAAAGGCTCTGTACGTGTAGATCCTTGTGGCACGTGCAGCAACTTGTGATTGGTCATTAGACTCCTGTGGGAGTCTGATTTTGGCGGGAAATTCAATCTAAAAATAAATTGGTCTGTGAAAACGCCGTGACAGGACTATAGGGCAGTTGTACGCTCCTGGTGATGGCTTCTGTTTGTACGTAGTTTTTTTCTTTTAGTTTCTAGATTGTTGTGTATTGTGTAGTAATTGTGACAGTTAAATAAAAAAAAAAAGATTATGTTTTGCGTGAATTAATTTAAAGTTATTTTAATCTTCTGACCCGTAATCAGCTTCCGTCAATCTCTTTTGTCCCGCGATTACCTTTGATCTCCGATGGTATTAAGATACTACATGAACCATTTTTGTCTTGTATTTCGTATCTGTGTAGCCTGCATACCGGCTCTTGATTTGGGCAACACAGAGAGGATTTTGCCTCGATTAATGGAGCACGGTCAAAGCTACGGGATTGGCTCGTCCAATCCCTCAGAATTTGACCGAGCACCAACCTCTGTGAATTGCCCAAATGAAGAGCCTGTATACAGGCTGTATCTGTGAGACTTCTGTTTGTCCTGTGACGTCAGTGACATGCCACCCCATCAACGAATTCTACTGATTCTACTATCGCTCTGATTCCGCTCTCATGTGCTACAGTCTCCACACGAGGGAAAACTGTTGAAGTGTTTCGCAATTTCAGTGGTGGGCGAAAATATACGAGCCGCGAAAATATCAACCCGTGGCAACCAACAATGAGCAAGAACAACAAAACAAAACAGCAACAACTTTATTAATTAATTAAAAAGAAACTACAGACTTTCATACATGCCTAAGTAAATAGAGTGAGTGAGATAATGAGCTCAAAAATGGTCATTTTTAACTCATTTATTCCACGCGTAAACGCGCGAATTGTTTCGTGGTGAATAGCACTTGGATCTCTCAAGTTTGAGTAGCCAATCATTTCGCGCGAAAACGCTATCCACTATTTTAGTATATGCTGAAAGATCGTATAAGGTTTTCGGCAACAGTGATAGACTCCGTGACAGCCCCACGCTATTCTCAATGCTATGATTTTCTTTAATCCTTGGTACTGTACTAAGTCGTCAATCACCCATTATCAGCCGACTCGTTTCTAAATTTCAAAGTCGAGTACAGGTTCTGTACGTAGCATGAAGCCTTAGCGTCATTAGGAATATTGCCCATACCCTAACATTTGTTTGGAAAATCGTCTGCAAAGTGCCGTTAAAAGTCCTCTCATACTCAGCGACTTTGAGATTACAAGTAGAACGAGCTACCTTTGGAGTGTAAACAGCCTAAACTGGTTAACTGGTTACTCGATGGGAAACATTAATTCGTTAATTTGTTTTTTTAATTTAACGTGAAACGCGAATTACTCAATTTTTGCGTGAACGTGAAGAAATTTTGGGAATTATCCGTGACGCGTGAAAAGTCCTAATAGTTTTACGTGAATGCCATTTGCATTAGGGACCTTCATATTAATGTGAACAGAACTCGCCACCGCAGTTTCTAGCCGGCCAGGGCGGTAGCTAGTATGAGGCGTAAAAATTTGAATTTATATTATGATTTTTTTTTTGCTTTATTTGTGCGTTTGTCTTACAAAAAACATAAACAGGCTGTTAAAACAATTAGGGAGAAGAGATAGAGGCGTCAACCAATGATTTATTGCACAACTCTGAGAAAATTACAACTCAGTCAAGAACTGCATGTTCGCACTTGAAAATAATCGATTTTAGTGGCAAAACAACATTAATACTTTCACGTCTTCCTTCATTCCAGATTTACAGGTCAGGCGACTATTCCACCAGAATCAGACGGATTTTAGTCTCAACGACATCAAAGGAGAAAATACAGTCAAGATTCCATTGAAATTTTTTCTAAATATGGTTGGTACTTGTCATTTTTATTTTGGAGTTACCTAGTAACCCTAGATTATGTGGGGACCTGGCGCCAACTCATTACCTTTCCAAGGTTTACCTTTGATCATTTTCTGAATTAGTTTA
This sequence comes from Pachyseris speciosa, assembly GCA_016490735.1. NCBI lineage: Eukaryota > Metazoa > Cnidaria > Anthozoa > Scleractinia > Pachyseridae > Pachyseris > Pachyseris speciosa. Next base: position 248,757 of record JAEMWC010000836.1, on the reverse strand, counting down.
TGCTCTACAAAACCATCTTTCTTACCAGTGGGCAAACAATATCTAGCTAAGTGCCCTCGATGGGATGTCCTCGTGAAAATATTTCAAAGATTGTTAAAAAAGGTACGGAGTTTGCCGTCATAATTATCACTTTCCCTCTACGGAAATTTTTTTCAATAAAAGAGAAAAAGTTAAAAGTGTATTTTTTTGGAATTGGTAGCTTTCAGATAAGTAACCCCATAATTTCATATAACAACACGAAGAGCCGTGTCCCCGTTTATGTCTCTCATTGGTGGATTTTTTTCCGGGGCCACTATTTCATCCTTTAGAGAGCCCAAAATCAACCTTACGAGTAACACGAAAATTTTGGTTTATCAACGGAGTTTGGTAATGTTAAATTGACCGCCGTACAGGGATTTCGATTAGCTGACGTTTCGAGCGTTAGCCCTTCGTCGGAGCGAATCGAGGAATTGTGGGTTTGTGTATGGTTTATATACAGAAAATGGAGCGACACTATTGGTGGTAACATGGTAACGTTGAAAACAGGAATAAATTAATTGAATGAGAAGCACTCGTTGATACCGTGGGGATTAAGAGTGCCGGTTTGAAAGATCAATTTTGTCTCAAGCTTTTTACGGCTTTCCGGTTCGTACCTTGATGTAGGGAAAAGCCGGAGATCGACATGTGTTGTTTGGAATGGCTAGGGAGATTAAAATGCCGAACAACTGGTTTGGATGCATCTCTGTCATCTTTCTCAACATCACGAAGATGTTCTCGGAATCGGTCACCTAGTCGTCTTCCTGTTTGGCCGATGTATACGTTTTGTATAATGTACAGTTTATGCAATAGATAACATTTGAATTGAAAGGACACGTTTTGCATCGCGAGGGGCGCGCACTTAAAAGTACCAGGTTGTTCAGTTGTTTTGAATGCGCTTCTAACTAGAAAGTTACCTTACATTTTTGGTCGCGTTTGAATGAAATCAGTGGTGGTTGCGAAAAGATTCTAGTAGTTTCTGGATCATTTTTGCCGTATCTTAAAGTTATTAAGAATGATGGTTTTTAACTGGGTTATTATGAGGGTGAAAATGTGAGGGTGAAGGGAAATTCTGTCATTCTTTCCTTATGTGACGTCTGTAGTGCTGACTGTTGATCAATCTGCTGGGCGCGGTGATGGCCCGATTGAACCACAGAATCAGGACAGACACGTTTCTCGAAGAAAATGGCAACATTCCCCAGATTTGTTGGAAGTCATCACTACATGGACGTCGAAGTCTAA
>JAEMWC010000836.1:235000-242500 GCA_016490735.1 Pachyseris speciosa | reverse complement strand
AAGTTATCAATGAAGGGTTATCATAATAAACATGAGCGGACGTATGGAGTCCATTTACTCGTTACTATTCACACCCACCAGAAATAGTCCATAATCTCTTGCGCCAGACCGAAACCCCCCACCCCCTCCCCTCCCCCTTTTGCAATCGCTTCTGACATTGTTAGCCAACAATACCCAACGTTGTTGGGCCCCAGATATATTGTTGGGTTACACTTGAAACTCCGTATATGTTGGCAGATTCAAGAAACACTCAACAACTCCCAACAGCATCTAACTTAACTTAGTTCTAAACGCAAAGCCAACATGTTCGGCCCAAACATGGAGACCAGCGTAGTCCCCCAGGCGTTCTCGGCTTGGTCAAACCCAACTGTCAGCGGTTGACGTCACCGAGAAAGACTTCGCCGAGAACGCCTAGCAAATACTGCCATATCCACTGTAAACAACACTGAAATATGCACGAGATATTAACGTTAATACAATAATGGCATTAATTTTCCTCTGAGGCTGCTGCACAAAGGATAGGTGTCTACAACGCACTCGTCTGAGTCTACAAAAATTATGCTCGCTCGATAAAACTACTGTGCGGCGAACTTTAATATGAACACGACAGATACTATGAAACGAAAAAGCAACGCAAAATAACGGACTTACCGTCGTTTGTGGACCACTTCCATTGTGCGGATATGTTGCATCGGCGGGTAAGCTTTCACAAGATACGACGGTGCAAACTACTAAAATTTCCGCAACCAGGGTTTTTTTGCGCTAAAATCAGGGGTATTTTGGCAATATTTGCTGGGCGGCTCTCTCGCCCACTCCTTCTAAATCTTCGCGTAAGACAAGAATGGAAGAGGAAACAGAACGCCTAGGGACTAGGCTGATGGCTGATGGACACACCCAGGGACAGATAGTTCAGATGGGAAGAACAATTCACCTTTTGGCGAATAACATTTTATCGCACTTCCTGTCGTGAGTTTCTTAATAACTTAATAACCGTTAATTTAAAGAAATGTTCCACGGGGTTCTCCCGCCCCGTCTTGTAAACTTTCGCTAATTCCCGAATTTGCCCGTGAATTGTTCGCCTCATTCCCGAATATCTGCCACTGGGGTCTCCGAGGATGAGTGACACTGAATGCAAACACATGTGCACTATTTTTTCTTGGGAAATGTTTCACAACCGCGTACTCTTTTCAATTCAGATCTCTTGATAAATAAGCTTTTTTATTACATCTCTCACTTAGTACGCGCGCTGTGATCTGTCAATTTTTCCGCTTGATTCAACTAGTTTTTCTTTTCCTGCGCGCAGGATTAAACCTCAGAGAATATAATAAATACGGTATTTGTTAATTACTAACATCGTTTTCTCGGTCCGCACTATAAGTTACGGATCCTCGTTTTTTCTCATTAACTTCAGTAATGTCCCGGATTGAGAGCCTTAAGCAAAATTTCAAAAGTTAAAGCAAGGAAATTTCTTCAACAAGTAACAAGAGAATTTTCCTGCAACTGCCAAAAGATCGTTAACAAAATCGCAAATATCGCAATAATAACAAATTTTCGCAAAACGAACGTAAGGACAAAGTGACACAAGGCAAGCAGTTTCCTTACATGAGATTGCAAACCAAAACCATTGCTCTCCGTATAGAAAAGGTGTACTTCCACATTTGATCAATCCCACTCAAACAGGTTACGTGTAAAAGGAAGTTCATAGGCGAAAGCATCAGATAAATTGATTTTAGAATATAATGGAATACACTAAGCATAAGGATATTCCAGGCGTTGGCCGTCTTCTTAGATTGTGAGAAAGCTTTCGATTGGGTAGAATGGAACTACATTCAAAAATGCCTGGAAAAGCAACTAAACTTTCGGCCCTCATCTCCGCCAGTGGGTTTATGTTTTTTTATCATAATATCTCCAGTTTGTGTTTTGAACAAATGGTCACGCGTCGGAACCCTTCTTACTTGAAAGAGGCGTTCGACAGGGATGCCCACTTGTCGGGTATGTTGTTTTGTTATAAGCCATTGAAGTCCTTGGCAAAAAGATAAGACGCTCCAAATGGATCAAAGGAATTAAGAAATTGAATTGAATACAATGGACTCTCAGGAAATAAAATTATCTCAGCATGCGGATGACACGACAGCGCTCTTGAGTGATAGTGAGTCCGTCATGCAGCTATTTGAATTACTAGGCCCTTTTGAAGAATATTCTGGCCTTAAAATAAACCAAATCAAAATGGAACTGTTATGGCTTGGTTCATGGCGCCATAGAAAAATATAATAATTTTAAATTTTACAAATTAGTGAGGAGCCTGTCTACGCGCTTGGTGTTCATTTTGCGTACGAACGTGACACGGTTTCTACAGAGGAACTTCTGGGATAAGTTAATTTCCTAAAAAAAAAATTTTAAACAATAAATGATCTCAAAGGGACATTTCTGTTTACGGCAAAATAAAATCTAATCAAATCCCTCGCGCTCTCCAAACTGGTTATTTATCTGCAGTGTCAATGTAATGGAAAAGCCTAATCTTTTTGTTGATGAAGTAAACAAAAAGTATTAGAATAATTTTATTGAGTTTTATTAAGGGGGCCCAGAACCACCCAAGATAAATTAATACGCACATCATCACGAAACAGGCAAGAAGGAGGCTTAGAAATTGAAAGACTTTGCTTTATATTAAACAAGGCTTTAAAGTTAAATTTGGGTTAAAGCGACTTTGCTCAAACTCAGACGCTCTCCGTGGCAGTACATCCGAAGTCTCCTCCTAGCGAAAGTTTTGGGGCCCAGAGCTTTTCAAATGTAACTATGACATCGGTCACCTTAATCTAGGCAAGCAAATGCCTTCCAGCTTATTTATATCACAAGAAATAGTTCGCATTTTGGCAAGGACGTAATAGCTTCCAACCACAAGGCAAAAATGATGTTCTTGAACAGATAGTTTGGAATAAGAAGTTTATTAAGTCTGATAAGAAATTTATGTACTTGCAGCATTGGCGTCACGCAGGAATTCTCAAAATTAACGACCTCTTTTGATACACAGCAAAGCTGCTTTCCGTCCTTCCACTCGTTTCGCAATAAATTTAACGTAAGATGTAATTTCTTACAGTAACTTTAGCCTTGTTAACGCCATCCCTCAAAGTAGGAAAAAAACCCTCTTAACTTGCTCCCTTGAACAAAGCTCAACACCGCAAATATTAGTTAGAAGAAATGACTTGCCAAAAAAATTTATACTAAGCTGCTGTCTCTTCGTACATCAATGCCTCGCGCGACTTGTGAGAAAAGACTCTAAAATTTGGCTACCAGAAGGATGATTTGAGAAAATTATATCTATAACAAAAGAAGTAAAGGCTATCAAATGTTCCAGTATAATAAAATACTCACAATATTCTGTGCACCAAGAGCTTATTATTCAAAATGAAGAAAGAAGACTCCCCAAGCTGCCCCCTTTTTGTCAGCAGATCACACCGTCAATTCATCTTTTCACTAAGTGCGCGCAAGTCACTTTGTTCTGGAAAAGTTTCTGGATTGGGCCTCGCGCATGGTGAACTCAAAACTTATCGCTTTCAATAAAAAGAAATTATGTTTGGCATTATTAATAATGATTCTCGAAATATCTGTAGCCCTCAATCATTTAGCATTATAGGAGAAGTATTTTCTTTATGTAAAAGCTCTTAACGGTAAATTTTACATCTTATAATCAAATTTGTTTCCCTAGCTCGTGATAAAATTAGTGTCTATAGAAAAATATATTTCTTGTACGACTGGTCATGAAAAAGATTTCAGAACAACAATGGTCTTTTTTGCGTCTCTTTTAAATATGTTTATGAAATTCTGTTTACTTAACTGATTGCGCTCCCATTTAATTTAAGTTAGTACTAATGTTTTTTATGTGTTAGATTTCTTGTTGTCAGCTTTAAGAGTAGTAGTTTTCGTTTTGTTGTAGATTGCCTTTTGCGAATATTTACTGTACTGTAGGTGTGTATGTTCAATAAAAATGTATTGAAAACAAAAAAAAAAACAAAATAACAACAAAAACAAAAAAAGCATTGTCCTGGAAAAGCCACGAATTGCGCAAAAATCGCAAAAGTAACAAGGATTTTATCTGCAACGACAAAATGTCTGTTAGCAAGAATCCATTCGTGCTTGGACCATAAATCAACGGGAAAAACTCGGTCCGTAACTTACTGTACGGACCCTCGAACTCGTTAGTAAGAGGTATGTATTTGCTTTTAGCCTGCAGGAAAGCATCGAGAATGTGTATTCTGGAATTAGAGGAGAAAATAGTAAGCAAGTCACTTTACTTTTATTTAACCACGATTGTTTCATACAAAATTATACAATAACCAAATCAATGCGAGTGCACTGATTGGTCAATCAGCTATGGTTTATTTATTCCAGTAAACTCATGGAAATTTCGCGCGTCTTCTGAATTGTTACATAAAAAATATACCACAAGTCTGTATGGTTTATAGGCATGATAAACCACCTTGGGATTTTGGAAGAACACTCGAAGAATCCGAAAATCACTCGCCTTCGGCTCGTCATTTATGAATTTTCTGAGTGTTTCTTCCAACATCCCGCATGGTTTATCAGCCTATAAACCATAAGAAAACTTGTGGTAATTGCAATTGCTTAACTATAACGGTATAATCATTATGGTATTCTGTGTACCTTTGGCTACATTATGGTTGATGTTTGCACTTCAGAGACGCTATAACTCATGTACTGTTGTCACTATTTTAAACGTTTGATCTTTCGCTAGCCTGGAGTCCGGTGGTTGGTCGGGGGAAGAATGTCACGTTAAGAAATTCTCTAGCTCAGAAACAGAGTGCGTCTGCAATCACTTGAGACATTTTGCCGTTCTCATGGACTTCACTGATGACGGCAACAGCACTCCGCTGGTAAGTTTAGTTTGTTTTTCTTACCAGTCGCCCTCGAACCAGATCAAAAATTAATTTTCCTATGTACCAAGCTTTCGTGTTTTAAACTATGAAAAAGCATTTATTTGTACTTTGAAAAACAAAATAAAAATGTATAGATGGTCATTGCAACTGCTCTGTGGTTCAAGATGATGTAGTTTTTCATCAAGAATGACACCGAAATACTGGCCGGAAAACCAGCCTTAATAGCTAAGGCTATAAATTCTGCCCTTCTTCTGAGCCCTAAATGAACTAAATAAAGCTTCTGCTTTATTTGGAGAGAAGGAAAAAAAATATAGGGGCTTTCATTAAACCAGACTTATAAATAAAATCAATGCAAATATTCAGCCTTAGCTGAATCTGAAAATAATTTCCTAATTAAGTGTGTACTGAAAACCATTGGCAGCGAACAGTCTTTGTTAAAGTTTCATTGGGTGGCTAGTCTCAGAGCAATCCCATTATGTTTAGGGCATAGTTTCTGATTGTAGATTAACCGGAATGTCGTTATTCCTTCTCACCTCCGTGTTTGTTTTGTTCTTTTTATCCTTAAACAGCCTCAAGCTGAGATCGATATATTAAATATCCTTACATACGTGGGTCTGGCGCTGTCTGTAGTGGGAGAAGTTATCACAGTCACCTGCTACGTGATGCTAACGTAAGTCATGAAGAACATAGGGGAGAATATCCTCGAGGTTTCTTTAAGAGTATTGTTTAGGGGTGGCAGGGGAGTTCTGAGCTCTATGAATTTTCTAACAGCGCGAGAGGGTCAGAGCAGGAGAGCATGCCTCTAATAAATTCACTACGCTATTATCATGGCAGATCCAAATCAGTTTTTCTTCGTCGTTAATGTGAATTGCCGTCAGCTCGACGTGGTCCCACGTGAGCATTAGTAGGGACGCTTCCTAATACTGTTTCCTATGTTTGTAATTATAATACTAGATATGCCACTAATCAGAACCTATATAGGCCACCCTTTAGATGTAATTATGGCCTTGCAGGATTCAGAGTAGTGGTATTGCAAATCTGGGATGCAATACCCATTGAAGTTAAGTGTCTGCCCCTTAATACTTTCAAAAAAGAATACAAACTTTTGCTACTAGCCAGTCAGTGAATAAATTTCAATTATTATCCAGCTCTATTAATTGATTTATCTATCTTTCCTATTTATTTACCTTAAATAGTGATCACCTAAGTATATTCTGTAAATAACCGCCCCTCACTAGAAACTGCACTGTGGTAGTGACCAACTCGATCGCTCTGCTCCTTTGGCCAAATTAATGCCTAATGTACGTGTAAGCTAGCTTTGTTTCTTTTTTACCTTTTTTTTTTTTTTTTTTTTTTTTTTTTTCTATTCTTGTACACTAAAATTATGCTTGAATAAGTGTGAATAAACTGAAAGTTGAAACAGTGTATACTCATTTTTATACCAAAAAGGCTGAAAAAGACAATTGGCTGGTTTAGTCACGTAATATCATCAAAATTAAAAAAACACAAACGAAGGGCACCACAAGGCTCATTTTGCGATGTACACCCGTGAAACAAATCTCCATGGGAAATTTTCAGTCGATTGGGTGCTTTTTTTTTTTTTTTTTAACGAAAAACCAACAACCTTACATCTAAAGATCGAGCTGAACTCCAAATTACGCAAATAATAAACAAATCCGCGGCAGTAAGATAGGTCTGCCATACCCAAAAGGTGCTAATGACTAGAATTACTGTTAACTACTGTCTCCATGTTTTCTTTGGACGACAAGTGAGAACGTGATTTTGGAAAACACTTTATTTGGAGAAGAACTAGCTGTCGACGTGACGTATATTCATGCATTGTATTTTTATCTCCCATCAGAGACAAATACTCACCCTTATCTCAGATACGTGTCAGTTTGGTTACTTCCCTGTTAGCAGGACAAATCACATTTCTTGCAGGAATTGATGCAACCGAACACAAGGTGACGAAATCTCTCAATTTTTATTTACTTACCTCAGTTGTTGTTTTACTTAAAATGGTTCCTCCGGTAAGATTTATATTATTCATTTGTACCCGTGTTCAACAGCAGAACTTTATTAAGGTGTCTGTCAACCCTCTTCAGGGTAGACAGTTAGATCCAGAGTTGACTAACGCGTGAACACTGGACGAGAGAAAAAAGAGGAGAGGGTGGAATTGAATCAAATGTAGGTAAGACGGAATGTCGCAGAGGTTCAGCGTGGGTGAGACCAAGATGGTTCAGCTCCCCCTCTCTGCCCCAGTATGTACCTTAAAAGCGCTATTAAGTCTCCCTCTCGAATTAGCCTCCGTTTGGGAATTGGTTTTTGTAATAAGCCCCTCCTCTCTAATAAAATGCCCTCCACCCTTTTGGGACACGAGATTTTGTAATAATTCTCTGCTATTCCCTCTTACCAAATAAGCCCTCCCCCCCCCCCCCCTCTCTATTATGCCCCCCGTTAATAAGGCCTGAAATTAAATAAGCCCTCCCCCCCGGGGGGAGGGGGGGTGCGTAATAGAGCTTTTACGCTATCCAGTTAAAACAAATGAAGCGAAGTCAGAAATGTCAGGATTGTCAGATTGACGGTTGTCAGGAAGGCGCCGCCT
>JAEMWC010000836.1:200000-232500 GCA_016490735.1 Pachyseris speciosa | reverse complement strand
TACTGCTACGTAAGGGGTAGCACCAGAAGAAAAAAGTACAATCAGTTGAAGGTTCAGAACTCCTGCCCCACCCATTCATGCACTACTGACTTATTATTTAGACCTTGTAGACATTGTTCCTCTCACTTAGCTTCTCATGGTTTTGAAAGTTATTTGTTGCTGAGCCAGCAAGCCAGAGCTTACTAATAAATGTAAAAAAAAAATTGGTTGTATCGAAATTTGGGGGTTAAATGTTGTACAGACGGAAGATTGTATTCATATTTTTGTGGATATTTATTATGAGTGGGCTCGGATCGAGGCAAGTGTATTTGTACTTCTTTGGGAAAATAGTTGACAAATTTTCTTTATTATTTTTACCTTTTTTAGTTTTTGCATATTAATTCATTCATACCAGAAATCACAAGTGTTAGTTCCTCCATCCTGTCTCATAAAACCTTAGACCAAGTCAGTGGATTAACGAGCACATGAACGCTGTGCGATACCTCGTTCGACTCTCTCGTTCCGCCACTTCGACTAGGTCACCTGAAGATGTGTTAGACTGTGAAAATATTTTTAACTGGCCACTCTGGGAAGAATTATATCAAGGCTTGATGGACGGCTTTTTGGATGTATCTAAAGCGTTGTGAAAGGGATTGTATTCGCGCCGCGACTGCATTTGACAACACATAAATTTTCCCGCTGTGCTTTGAGCATGATTAAAGACGAAGGATGTGCGATTTACGCAGTGGCCCGATGTAGCCTTTTCGACGATTGGAGAAGGTATTTACCGTTGCCCTTTTATTTAGTCGTTTTCTTCAAAAAACTTACGGTCAACCGATAAGCCAGATAAGCGTTGTCTTTGTTTATGTGCCCAACTTTTGTATGGCTCGGCAAGATGTTAAGCCTACTCTCAAATTTGGTTTTCAAGTTTATCGCCAGTTTGTTTGTGAAGAAGGTTTTCAGGATTTCTGTGTTGGACCCATTCTTATAGCAAATTACATTTTAATTTCCCCTCAATTTAAAAAATAGATTCAAATGAAATTTACCGTAAGCTTAAGCTTCTAATTTAAACATTGTTGTAAAAAGGTTTTTCCTCAGACTACCATTGTAAATAGGTGCCACAAACCAGAAGCGTAACACTTTGTAAAACTGCCAAATCTATTAAAACAATTATTTGCTTATCTTTCTTTGTTTTTTTTTTCGACTGGTTCTTGGTCGGTTTTGACATAAACTTAACGTCTTGACGTCTTCAGAGTTATTAAGCTTAGGTACTTTCCGCGTTTAGCGCGAACGTACACGAACTCGCACAAACAGCCGTGATTTTAAAACTTTTCTCTGTTTCTGCTAAATCTTTGACACACAATTTTTAGCTTTATAAAACTGAATTAAATTATGTGAACCCCCATGCATTACAACCTCTGTGAGAACGTTTTTTGTAGTACAGTAATTTTTCAGATACAACAAAACGTTTCGCCACTCAAATTAAATTTATGTGTCGGAATCGTGTAATTCATTAGGGTAATCCATTTGAAAGCACGAACTGTTCCAGTATTTGTTTATGCGCAACTATTTTTCTTTGGCCAATACTTTGAATAATGGCTTTATTTTACACTTTGTTATAATTGTAATAGGGAATTTAGTTCATGGACAGTATAAAATAAAGTTTTGATGTCTGTGCGAATGAAGGTAACGTTTCAAGTTCCGGTTGAAAATAAAGTAATCATTTATTCCGTCACTGTTTAAGACACGTTTTTAACCTTCAAATATCGTATTGAGTAAAATTACTGAGCTTGCATCGGTTGCCTTAAGCAACTTAAATTGTCTCATTTAATGTTAGCATTAATTTGATTTCATTCGCATTGCTGCAACTTCTAGCTTAAGTTTTATAATTTCAAGAATTAAACAACACTTTTTAGGTGAGAAGTGCATTTAAGTGTACCACAAACGCGCTTTTTTGTTTGTTTTGTTTTTTAACAAACAGCAACAACTATCTGTATCAACTTACCTTCTCAAGTATACATTGTTCCTGAGCAGACAGCAGCCATAAAAAAAAAATAATAATTAAAAAAGTCGTCAAAAGTTCCGTTTAAAGAAAATGCAAGTCCAGTCCGTTGTCCAGTCCTTGGAATTTTTTTTCTAGCTAACCTTTTGTGGCGCGGCGTCGCAGTGAACAAAACGCGCGCGAACGTATAGCCTCGTTTTCGTTCTTTCCTCCAGGCCCTCTCCTCTGAAAAAAATCTTAAACATCGATCCTCGCCAAAAGCAATCGAAATTAGAAGAAACTGACAACGCCATCATAAAGAGCATACTCTCAAGCCTTAGGCAAAATTTTCTTTTATTCCTACCTCAAATGGTCGTTGAGCAGGAAGCTGACAAACTTTTCAGTTAGATTTTCTACTGCCGCACTTTATTAGGAAAAAGTAATCATGGCCATTTTTTAAAACACTATTTATTAAACTACAACTTCGCCTAAAAATATTCTTGGAGAAAGGTTCTAGTAAACTTTTAGAGCGAATATTAAACTTCGGTCCGTTCTGGTCACGTGACCGATGACGTCACAGCATTAAAAATGACAAAAATGTGTATTTCATAAAAATATCTACCAATATCCAAATTTTTGTTTCCTCGCGTTTAATGCAACGCGAGATAGCACTTGTACCCAGACTCCCACTTTTTGAAAATTGTATATACCTCCCTTAATATTTATATTTTGTTCGGTACCCGGGCAGTCCGAAATGGCTCACACCATTGTGCTTCAAACCACGTTGACTGCTTTTTCAATAACAAAATAACTTCGTCACAGTGAGCAAAAACGCACTTGTGAGCAAAGTCACGTGACCAATGACGTCATCGCCCTTAGTCTTGTACAATAATTAGTTTATGGTAAGACTTATTTCTAGACAACGTGGGGGTCTTGCTGCCCTCAAACTGACCAAGTTATTTGGGATTGACGATTTTCCAGCTGCAAAGGATTCTGGGAAGGTTCTTATTATAATTATATATTGTTATTTAATTATTATTATTATTATTATTATTATTATTATTATTATTATTATTATTATTACTTATGAAAGCCATAATGAATTGAATCGGCTTGGATCTTGTTTGTAGTCTTCCAGTTAGGTTACTACACTCACGACGGCTATTCTAGCGCAATTTATCTACTAAAAAAATGAAAATAACCAAATGATGTTGTATTTTGGCTTTGGGTTTTTGTTGCTTTTGTTTGTTTGTTGTTGTTCTTTTATTTTAATCACTTTCTTTTGTTTGTTCGTTCGTCTGTTTTCTTTGGAGGGAGCAGGAAATATCCGCGACAAGTTTTTATTTTCTTATTATTTTAACTCTAAGCTGCTGGCTGTCGACCTCAAACCGCCTCATCTGGATTTTTGTGTCATTTGTCCTAGCGACTGAGCTTGTAAGTAACAAGTAACAGCTAGCCAAACCACATTCTAAAGGACAAGCGTTTTATTTCAATAATTGCCATGGAAGTTTAGCTACGAAAATTACACCCTATTATTCCATTGGCTTCGCCGAAACAACGATCTATGACATAAATTTTCCTTATTGACTCAATATATTAAACCTCTCTCGAATTTCTGCATCAAAGTTGTGTAATTTTCGAGGTTCACCTCATTTGACATCAAATAACGTTAACCATCTATTTTATTCCCACCCTCAAGCTGAAATAACTGCTGCGAAGTTTTAAGTAGTCCTTCTATGTTATTCACCTTGTACCTTCCCCAAAATCCATACCGAGAACTGAACTAAGTATCTAAACGACTATAATTTTAGACCCGGAACAAAACGGATTGTTATATACCTAGACTTTCACTCAACAAAATGAGCACTGCGATTGGTTCATTCTTGGTCATGAGCCCCAGACCAAATTCAAATGTATCCCGACCGGGATACAATTCCGCAGTTGTTGCCCGCGCGCCGGATACAACAGCACGTGATTAGTGCATGACTAAAAGGTGGCATGATCTTCAGCACGTGCTCACGTAAGCTTGATTGACGAGGGCGGACCTGAGAACACTGCCAGTTTTCAGTTTAAACCAACGATAATACAAAAGTTATGGAACCCGAGACTAAAAGGAAACGTTTTTCTCCAGTATCAGCCGAAGAAATTCAGCATTAATAGGAGGAAAAGATTCGGAAAATACGAAAAAGGCATATTCTACTTCTTAAGGTACTTTTAAACATTTGTAAATCATTCATTCAGCAGGCTTGTGAATAAAGACGTGTTCTTGTAGTGCCGTCTTTGTTTGTTTGTTCATTTTGCTGTGATTGTTGAAGGGAAAGTCTCGGTATATAACAAAGCACTTAATTATGGTCCCTCGGGAAACTAGTTCGTTTTGTTTTCCCTCGAGTCCTGATGTTTCCCTCGACTACTTCTCGGGAAACATCAGGACTCTCGGGAAAACAAATTTAACTGTTTCCCTCGGGACCATACATTAAGTGTATATTGTTTTTATGTAAAGTACATAAAACGGTCTGAGCCGACAAATTGTTCTCAATTATATTTGCGAAAGAGAACTGATTCATACTAAATGCTCCTCTTCACCAGTCATTCTCAAGCTTGAAACTCGGAAAAAATTCAGGGCCCGCTTGTTCGGAAGCCGATTAATTAATCCAAGATTAAAAATTAACCAAGGACTTACTTTCTCTGTCCACAAACATTGTCGGTATTCTGCAAAATTTATATTAGAGGGCGCCAATCCTGAAAAACAAGCAATAAGAAAAAAGAAGCACCCAAAAGTTAAAAAACTGCAACCAAATTTTGCGCTAATCCTTGATTAAGTTAATTCGGCTTACGAATAGCCGGACCCAGATTTCATTTATAAAAAAGTATATCGTAAACGAACAGACCTAGATAGCAAGAAAAGCAACTTCCATTTTTTTAAATTTTGGACAAGATGTTCCTGGACACACTCAAAGGTTGAAATAAAACCACTGATAGCGAAAGTATGTTTCCCATATGCATCTTGGCTTCTTCTTTTTTTTTTTTTTTTTTTTTTTCTTATGAAGGTGAACGTGTTGATCCTCGGGCGAGTTATTAGGGAAATGGTGTCAATGGAACAAACAAAGGACAAGCAAACAGAACAGATCAGGTGAGACTTGATACCTTAAGGACGTGGCAAAACATGGAAATATTTTAGCAAAAGCCGTTGTCAGCTGCTTTGCCTTCAGCTTCCCTTATCGTTAATTCAGAATTTGATCTGATACGGTTGTATTCTTCGCTGGCTGAATATTTTTATAATAATAGAAAAAGTGAACAATTTGTTTTCAGTTTAAAAGAACTCATTCATACTTCTCCTTCATAAACTATATAGTTATTATTTAGAAGTTTGTCAGCACTGGCAGTTAACGAAACACCTTATAAAATGGACATGTACAGAGAAAATCAATTTGAAAGGTGCCTTGTTTATTGCAGGCTTGGAATCAGAGCATGCGTGGTGTTAGTTCCTCTGCTGGGAATCACGTGGCTGTTTGGTCTTCTGACACCATTGCACAGGGCGTTTGTCTACTTATTTGTTATCGTGAATTCTTTTCAGGTATAATGTACATAAAAGAACGTTGTCTTAGTACCAGGAATCCAAAGACACTTTTTATACCGTTACAGCCAATCTTTATTTTCGTTTTGGAAAACTTTGTATTTTTACGTACATCCTTCATAGTGGTAACCCCTTTCGTGTATATGCGATTTGCTCGCTGGTTCAGAACTCTTATCAGCACTCACTCAGATCGGCACTCTTAATCCCCATGGTATCAACGAGCGAATTTCATTCAATTACTTTATTCCTGTTTTTCACGTTACCATCTTACCACCAATAGCGTGCTGACCTACCTACCTACATACCCTCAGTAACTACTAACATATTGTCTGATCCGACAAACTACCCACCCAGTATCCCTTCCTTTACTGAACCAACCACCCAATGACCTCCCCTTCCCTTGCTTAACTAAGCTACCTGGTGACTTATCAACCTGTGTTAACACTTTAATATGACGCTTTGTCCTTATTCAACAGGGCTTCATCATTTTTGTTTTTCACTGCGCAAGAAACACAGAGGTAATTAATCTAGTTCTTACATAGCAACCCTAACCTTCTTAGAAAAAAAAAAAACAAATACGCACAAATGCCTTGTGACGCAAAATACAGTCTACCCACAAAGAAAAAATGTTACTAAAGAGCAACAACATAACACTAATGAGTTGTTGTAACTGATCAGGTACGAAAAAACGCTGGTCAATCTGAGAGGGGGTGGGAAGGGGGGATAAATTATTTATAGTTTGCTTATTAAATTTTTGATGCGTCAGACGTTGTTTTTTGCAGTTTCATGACTCATTATTTCTACAGGCAGTTTTGAAGACTGTTGGCAGGTTTTGATTGCACTGAAAGAAACAAGTTTCAAAAGTGTCAGCATTGTTTGACGAATGTTGGTGAGGGCGTGTCAAGAGAGATGACCCCTCTGGACAGTATAGGGTAGTCTCTAGATCCCATGGCTCTGAATTAATGAGGCTAGACGACTTGTGAGGTTTACATGATGTATTACGTAGCTTGTGAATGTTATCTTGTGCAGATCCGGGCGCGCCTCAAGAGAAGACTCCAAGCTCGCGTGTTCAACTCCGAGAAGGCCAGCGAGGTCAAGAAATCTTCACTGGGTAACCAAAGTGCTGTCGAGGAGCAGCTAAGGGATACTTACGAATTACGCGAGTAGTTTCTCTCTGGCTGAGTGACGCATTGGCCGCAGCGTAGAGAGACAATTTCTTTCTTTCTTCCCTTTCGAAATGATGACATTATCCGTAATAAGTGGAAATCCTACGAACAATTGTTTTTTTGAGTGGCGATAAGTAATTCTTCACTTTTACTTAACTATGGAACTACCTTGTAAGTAATTTAATACGTGCATACATGTAAAAAATATGGAGTGAGTAATTTAATAAGTGGAGGTTAAGTAACGCTTCATTTTTTGGTAATTATGGAATTTCTATCTTGTAAGTAATTGAATAAGAACACGCACAGAAATTTCATGTGAGTAACTTAACAAGGACGCACATAAAAAGTAAAAGAAAATGTAATAATTATAGTAATAGCTTGTGAAGAATACATTAAATAAAATAAAGTATACGAATATGATCTATTGTGCAAGCATGGTTCATAGGGGGAGTAACCAGCCCTTACTCAATAAATTGATTACATTTATAAGACGACATCGATTAATAGCAAACAATAAACCCGTAAACGAGTAGGGAACTTTAGCAGCGCAGAGGACGGCAACAGTAACGAGAACGCCGCAATCGCTATGTATGTGCACATTTTAACACATTTCTTTGCCGTCCTCTAAAAAGCATCACTGTGAAATGACCAAAGTTTTGGTTTTGTCGAGAACGTGAGCTAACGATGGCAATTTTTTCTTTCTTTCGCTTACAATAGTTTTAATGAGCGAAAACAAAGGCTCTGTACGTGCAGATACTTGAGGCACGTGCAGCGACTTGCGATTGGTCATTGGACTCCTGAGGGAGTCTGATTTTGGCGGGAAATTCAATCTGAAACTAAATTGGTCTGTGAAAACGCCGTGACAGTAATATTGGGCAGTTGTACGCTCCTAGTGATGGGCTCCTGTTTAACGCCGTTCGTAGTAATAAAGTCCCTGAATAGTCCAGCAGTGTTATCCACTAGTAAACAAATTGGAAAACTCGTGAAAGAGTAACGAAAACGAGAAGTCGTATTTTGAAACGACGTTTTTGTTGCCATCGCCGTTATCGTTGCCAAAGCTCCCTGTTAACATTTTAACCGCGATTGATGATCCCTGATGTCTATCTCCACTTTCATGTTTACTCGCTGCTGCAATACAGATTTTAAGACTAACAATATTTAGTATATATCTACTGGCGCGTTCTATCACGGATGCCGTTCTCTGATTGGCTACGCTATTCGCTATCTATTTAAACAATAGATTGTTTCTGTCGAGGAACTATCGGCTGGTAGTTGTCCGCGGAAAATTTGATATTCTTAAAACAAATATTTGCCCGAGAAGCGAAGCTTCGAGGGCAAATATGCTAGTTTTAAGAACATCAAATTTCCAAGTGGCAACTATCAGACCGATAGTTCCGAGACATAAACACTCTCAAATGAAGAATGATCCTCGCAGTTGTGAACGCAATTTATGCAATTGCGAAAAGAAGCCTGAAAAAAATTCAGGACTTCAACGGGGTTCGAACCCGTGACCTCGCGATTACCGGTGCGATGCTCTAACCAACTGAGCTATGAAGCCACTGACGTTGGGAGCAGGTCAAATGTGGGTTCATATGTTCCCGTGAAAGAAATGAGTGTGGATGATATATGAAATGACTCATATGAACTGCGGAAATGAAATCAAATGAAGAATGATCCTCGCAGTTGTGAACGCAATTTATGCAATTGCGAAAAGAAGCCTGAAAAAAATTCAGGACTTCAACGGGGTTCGAACCCGTGACCTCGCGATTACTGGTGCGATGCTCTAACCAACTGAACTATGAAGCCACTGACGTTGGGAGCAGGTCAAATGTGGGTTCATATGTTTGATTTCATTTCCGCAGTTCATATGATTCATTTCATATATCATCCACACTCATTTCTTTCACGGGAACATATGAACCCACATTTGACCTGCTCCCAACGTCAGTGGCTTCATAGCTCAGTTGGTTAGAGCATCGCACCGGTAATCGCGAGGTCACGGGTTCGAACCCCGTTGAAGTCCTGAATTTTTTTCAGGCTTCTTTTCGCAATTGCATAAATTGCGTTCACAACTGCGAGGATCATTCTTCATTTGATTTCATTTCCGCAGTTCATATGATTCATTTCATATATCATCCACACATAAACACTCTATTGTCTTTATTGTTCATCTCTAAATTTTCTTCCGCGCGCCACTTCAAAAACTTCAAAAAACAACGCGCCACACACACACACACACACACACACACACACACACACACACACACACACACACACACACACACACACACACAAAAACGACGCCGTCAAAAAAAAAAGAAAAAACAACGCGCCACTTCAAAAACAAAAACTTCAAAAACACTTCAAAACGCTTGTTTAGTAGCGAAAATTTTTCACGGACGACTACTATCTATCCGGGTATTTTCCTCGGACGGGCACCATGGGCTGATAGTGTCTCTCCTTGGATGAACACTATCGCGTCACGTGATCAGTTTAAACCAATAAGAATCGGAGAAAATTTAGTGGTGAACTATAATCTGTGATAGAAAGTGAGTAGCGGTTGTGAACAAAATGGCGTCCGCTTCTTCGCTTTTTTAAAGTGTCTGTGAGGAGAATTTGGATAATTTACTTGTTCGTTTTGAACGACTAGTAGCTTTATACTAAAACAATTAAATTATTCGCTTTCGATTTCTATGCGTGATAGCTGATTCGAGCTGCGCCCTCCTCAGCTACCACGCGATAGAAATCTCGAACTCATAGCGGAGCTCCGGCGGCCCGAAGGGCCGCCAAGCGGAGCCCCATACCTATAGAAACCCGTCAACTGCTTTTCTCATGGTAAAAATGGCTAGCGGTATTGCTCGTGGGTGCGTACGCACGACGACGACGACGGAGTCGCCCAATAATTAATAATATCCTAATAATAATCATAATAATCCAACACGGCGGCCATATTCCACCTGGCCCAGCTGACCAGCTAGTTTACAGCGTACGTCTTTGATACTGGACATCCACCTCATAGCCAATTGACACCTGTCAAAACAAGGTATCCGCTGACCAGTGTCACAAGACCATATCGCGGGGTCAAGTTAAGGCCTCATCGAGGTCAGCTATTTTTTTGAAGTTGACCGCTGACCAGTTACTTGCTTTCGATTGGTTTCTTCATTTTGAGCAAAACAACATCTTCTTCGATCGAATTTTGTCTTTAAATTCGCGTAAAAAGCATAAAAATCAAGAACTTGTCAAAAGATACTCCGGAAGATGAATTTTCAAGTGATGAAAGATTTTTCTCAGGAAAAACTTCAAACTTGGATCGATTGTGCGGTTGAAAACAGTATAATTCAACGCTACAAGGGCTTTCACTTTACCGCGGCATCTTGCATCTCACCAAGATTGGTCACTTAACAGTTCACCGGTATTATAAATGGGAGGAACGAGTCGCTCAAACTCTGTGGAAGAAACTCTTTCTTTGGACAAACCGTTTGCTATTTTTGCGGATGCCTGTTTTTACTCTACTGAAGCTTACGTATTTTCAAGTGGTATAAACCTCTACAACACAGCGCAGGACAGTGAGGTAAATTAAATAAATAGAAGCTTAACATTTGGTTTAATCGTTGTTACTTTTGTTCAGAAATAAAACTTGTATTTTTCTCTGGAATGGATATAAATAACAATCATCTGTACTCGTTTGGACGCAAATAAGTAGTTGAATTGTTTGTTTGTTTCGTTGTTTTCTTTGCAAGCGAAGGAGTATTTTTACTCGGCTTGGGTGACTGTTTTTCGACCTTGGTGCCTCAAAAGCGTTAAGAAACTATTGCCCTTATCTTATTAACACGTAATCGCAATGAGTCCTCGTAAAATTAAGGAGCAAAGGCGGAAACTCAAGCTCGAATAAAAAAAAAATAAGCCGATCAAATGCATGTGCATGAGCACGTCTTAAAATCTGAAATAAAGTTGTCAAAACGCTGTCAAAAATGTCAAAAACCAGCGCGCTTCACTCATCATTTGAAAAAAGTTTTCGATCTTCGTCGAAAGCGGCCTGTAAACAACATTTAAGTTTCGCCGTCTATAAACATGTCGTCTTAATTTGTTTGAACCGGTAAGAATCAGCGTTTGGATGTTAAAAACAGCGCAATGGGTCGACTGGCTGGCTGGCTTTGATAAATTTTATCGTGGACGGGTCTGCGACAGAAATGCTCGTGTGGTTTGGCAAGCGCTTTCTTCGTTAGCTAGATGATGTTTTGCCACTGAGAATCATTAATTGAAGAAGGTTCTTCGGACGACATGGGAAGTAACAGTAAAACTATCAAAGCACTTTAGTGTTTTGTGTCAGCCAAGGAAAGATTTCGTAGGAAATGGCTCTATTATTCAGCTCTGTCGCGTTCGAGTTATTCCTGCCTCAGTGATTCCTGTTGACTGCTCTAACCGATAAGGTGCGGACGTCTTTTTTGTCTTTTCTACGGACATTTATGTCAAAATTTGTAAGCAATTTTTCCAGCTAAAACCAGATATTTTTGTTACTTGTCTAATTTCTCCACCTTCTCCAAGAATCTTTGAAGACATTACTCGTATTGTGCTCTGTTTTCTTGATATATGTTTGTTGTTCTGTTGTTTCTGAACCGCGGTCAATTCCTGTTGACTGCTGTAAACGATCAGTTTGTACCCTTTATTTTCTATTCTAGGGGCATTTATGTCGAAATAAATACCAATTTTTCAAGCTTAATCAGTACAAACTATTTTTATTACCAGCTAGTCTTGTTTAATTTCCCCACCTTCTCCTTCTTGGAGCAAACACTCGCATCGTACTTTGTTCGCTTGTAGTGTTTTTTTTTTTTAATCCGCTTTGAATCCCTTTACGCTTTCATCTGAAAGTAGTTAGGATTCAAGGATGTCTGTCTTTCTTTGTACAAACGCTTGCTATCGGAAACCCTTCGTTTTCCCTGCTGCTGCTCAATTGTTTTGGACACAAATTAAACTGGCCCAAGTAAAGCCATGCGAAGTTGTTCGGTGAGAGCGTGCAGCTCCGATTCTAGGCTTGGCCTGGCTAAATATATAATATATATATATATATATATATATATATATATATATATATATATATATATATATATATAGATATATATATATATATGGCCTTCAGCTTTTCTTTTTTTAATCGCTACATAACAGACTGAAATGGTGTTCCATCGAACATCATGCATGCACTTTCTTTAAGCAGTTTTAAGTCCTATCTATTACATTATTTGTGTCAATTTCAAATCAGATGTGGCTTCTGAGTGACAAGTATGTAATTTAATTAGGTTAGCTTTGGATTGTATTTCAATTTTACTTCATAATTTTTAGTCTCAATCTCAAATCAGAGGTGACTTGTAAGAGACAAGTACTCGATTTCATTTGATAAGGTTAGCTTTCGGCCACGTTTAAATATCACCTCTTAGTTTTTAGAATGTGTAATATTAGATAATATTCTTTGTATGGAAATTTAGTTTCTCCCAATTATTCTCCAGCCATGCACTTTTTTGTTTTGTATCAACTTAGTTGTATTCGCATGACAAAGTATTATTAAACTTAAAACTTAAAATTAAACTTAAAGTAAGCTCTTTCTCATCAATGTTCACATCCTTTGGACTTCCTTCTCCTGCATACAGTCTTTCAATTAATTTTATTAGCATGTGGTCTCACCAATCTTGTGGGATGTTTGGATGACAATTGGCATTAATGCTCAATGGGATTTCTGATGTTTGATGAAGTATGTTGTGCAATTTCAAATGTACATGGAGAAATGTGAGACTAGTCCTTATCTTTCTTGCAAAATAGAAAATCAAGTTAAGATGGCTAACACGGATTTCCAGCACTTTTGATTTGATGAATCATTTCCTTAAATCCTCATACTACATTGTTAGAAGTATCAACCAAATGTACTACATTGTTAGTGGTATCAACCAAATGCCCAATATTTTATTATCAAGTTGCTTGATCTTGCACTAGGCTGGCCAGAAGAGCAGCTGGATTTCTTTTTGAAAACACTGTAGGTGCATTGATTGATGAGCTTAATGTTAGCAAACAGTTTTTTTATAGTAAGGTCAAAAAGTAATTGATCAAAAGAAATACCTTGGTCTTAATTCATATCATCTAAATATTTTCATTGATTTCCATGTGTCTTTCTTTCATAATTTTTGTGAGGCATATATATCCAGAGGATACACAATTTCTGATTTCCGACTGTCTCATGGGAGGCAGTGGATAATTGAAATTGCATTCATTATGAAGTGATGATCTGAATCACTATATATCTGATGTGATACTGATTCAAAGGAGCAATCACCATGCAGGCTTCTCCACCAATTTCTAGTGGCTCTAAACCATAACTAAGTAGCCTGCAGTTGAACGGGGAAACAGACCTGTCCTTAGGTATTGCTCTAAGATGTTAAGAAATGTTTTGTTTCAAAATTTATAGATGCAGACTAGCGTTGCAGGTTCTTTTTTACACAAGGTTTTAAAGATTATTTTTTTTTTAAAACCTATGTCAATATTTTTATTTTGCTTTTTTAACATCTCCAAACTCAATTTGGAAAGGAATTTTTATTACCTTACTCAATAGAACACTTGTTTTTAGGAGGGGTGGGGGGGGGGGGGAGGGGTCCAAATCCGTAAAAGGGGTTTATATCTGCTAGCAGTTCTGGACTAGGGGGTCCAAATCTGATCCACAAGCAGATCTGGACTGGAGAGTGCAAATCTGCAGGGGGTCGAAATCCACTGTGCCACTGGCTCAGATCACCTTCCCATACTATTTTTTACAGCATTGGGTCTGTAGCTTGAGTGAGGTCAGATGGGTGATATGAAAAGCAGACTATATGTAAATGCCAGTAGAAAAAGAATGCTTTTGGAGCTCCGCTTTTAGGCTTGGCTAAATATATATACTAATCTAATTGTTACGTATATTAGTAAGTGGCTTGCCTAATTTGAAGCAGATTTTTTCAGTTGAAGTTACTGTAATTCAACTGTAAACTTATGTGACTAAGTTCCCAATTTTTCACCCATGTGTTCAAGTAACTTCCACACGCTTTGCCTCTTTCCTTCCCCGTGCCAATCCCAAGTTAAACTAGTTTCCCGAATTGCAAAGTGAGAAATGTTAATGAGTGTAATGTGTAATCCTTAATTCTCACCTCCCCACCCCACTCTCGCACGGTACTGAATGGAATATTACAGTCAACTACATGTACAATGCTGAGTGCGATTGTTTTTTTACATCCATACCACTGTTAATTATTAATATATACAGATCTTAAATATTTGACTGATCATCGCAGTTATAACTTAAGCGGTGGTGCTTTAGTAGTGTTCATAACTGCGATGATCAGTCACATTAATCCGCAGTTCAAATATATGATTTTCATATATTCATTCTCATACGGAACAGATCTTGTTGGCAGAGACAACATCCTGATAAATGAATACCAAAAAAATTCGATTACAATATTATTTTTCTTTCTTGCATTTAAACCCTTCAAAACTGTAACATTTATTTCCGATCAGATAAAAGAACAACGCAGCATGAGGACCTGGGAATAATCTGGCTATAACGTCATTTCTGGAACATAAGTTTCACGGGTTCCCTCTACTCGCGAGGTTTCAGTTTATTTTCCTGCGGTTTTGTCTCCTTGAGTGTCGACGGACGTGATTCATAGTTGGGGTGGGCAACTGCAGTAGTGCGTCATTGTTCTAGTTTACTTGAATATCAAGTTTCAAGCCCTCAATAGTTCAGGAATTTTACAAATCGCCTGCCTCACATGCACACTAAAGTTTCCAAATATAGCTTGTCCACTGCGCCATGATCAAAGCGACGCACACACATTTTCACCTGCGTGGCTTTACGCTGTGGTGCACGTAGGGTTAGGCAACACAAAGGGCTAGATGTCCTAGATGAGGGAGCGTTGCTTAGGAGCGTCGCTTAGGAAACGTACTTATTGGAAGGGAGTCACGCATACTTACTCACATATTTACGCATTGTAGAGGAGCATCGTGCCGATGCTGTCGTGAAGGGGCTGAGTATGCAGTGTGTCTTGTCTTAGCAATTTATCTTATTGACTTGAATTAAAACACTTGTTCAAATGAGTCACATGATCTCGCATCGACAAAGGATCAAATCATGATGTATAAGAGCAAATGAGGTATCTCGGGACAAAAATTAAAGTGAGTTTAAAATAACGTAATAGAAAAATCTTTGCGAAGGGCTCCCATGTGATCACTGTAGGGAAGGGTGTGAGTTTAATCTTTCTCTGCTGCAATATTTCAAGGTAGCGGCAGTGGCTTATATAATCTGCTTGTAAACAATAAACTATTTTTTTTTCTCTCTAACTGCAGCCCTTTTGAAGGAATAAAAGCAGCTGACAGCTTAATGCGTAAGTGGCAGGCGTGGCGTGGACTGCAACGGTTTGTTTACTAATGCTTCTTTTTATTTCCTTTTCCTTAAACTCTGAGATAGCTAATAATCTCCTGTCACTCACGATGTTTCCTATATGTTTATCTGTTAGGGTGTTTTCCTTTATTGGATCGCGTCTAGACTAGTGAAGTATACGGAGTGTACGAACTCTACTTGCTGCTGTTCCATAATTGTAACTATTTTACAATTACCATCTCTAATGAAATAAGAGGGTTTGCATATCTCTGCTTGAGAATTTAGCTTATAGTTTACATAGAACCTCTACTGATATAAGAGCATTTGCCCCCGTGTCTATAGTTAAGCCGAATACACATATATAGAACATAAAACTCAGGTCAACGCAGCCATAAAGAAGGCTACTAGTTCTATTGCAGTTCGATGATATCCCGTTGTGGATGGGGCTCATGAAGAGCGTGCTGAACTGCCCGTGAATTTTTCCTCACAATGTCGTTTGTTTGCCAGACGTTGTGCGCAAGTGGCTCTGCTAGGCCGATCCTTCTTTTGAACCGCGCCCTGATCTGTGGTAGAAATAATGTTTTTGGAGTGAGAGGACTTCTTTGAGCATGCATCTCCTAAATCAAATACCTCCGTGAAAGAATCCTGGGGGATTAATGACAGTTTCTTTCATCTTTGCACTGTATGCTGTAGTCCAAAATACACCGAATTCATAAATGGCGGCCGCGCGGAACGGCCTGATTTCGATCACATCGAAGCGAGGCTTGGTAGGCCAGAGATCACAACAAGAATGGTGGATGGTAGTGGTAGTAACGAATCGAGCGTAATTCTTACCGAAGATGACATCCCGGGAGCTTCTTTGGCCGGAAGAAATCCTTCCTCCCTGAAAAATGAAGAGTTGAGGTTTTGGCTGCCATGTCGTGGCGACTCTTTGAAAGGACGTCAGACGAAAGCATTGCTTGTTAAACGGTTAGCACGTGCTCAGAATTTGGCAAATTTTCGAGCTTAACTGCAGAATACCCGGCGACATATTTGCATGTCATTGAAGAAGAATAGCGTGTATTGTGTTCAGCTTCGTTCTTCAAAGAACGCCGACCGAGATAAACAATAGTGGTCGGGTTTTCTGCAGTTACTTCCCCTTATGGGCCAATACAGAGTCTCCTTCTGAAAAGGGGAGACTCAAGAACCCACCTTGCTCTACTATTTCCCGGTCAGATATGCTCCCAGTGTATGAATATCCTATAAATGTGACAAACCCTTTCGCTGAAATTCCCACTTAGGCCTTGTAGGAACTGAGTAATTCACAGTTTAATAGTAGACTACTAGGCATTTCACACCGCACCTTTGTACAGTCGATAATCACCCTGTTAGTGGGATACTTTGCCTTAAGATCCTGAGGCATTGTCTCAGTGACAAGTTGCCTGGATGCCCAGATATTTATCTGCCCAAGTTTTAAATACATAAAATTTATTCACGTTGAATAAATGTGCTAATTGCTGTTCGTTGAAACCCTGTTTAAGCCTACACAGTGTACGAAAAAACTCATCCCTTGGGTTTAAAGACCTTGGCCTTCCTCTTTTCGCTGACGCGTCACTGGTTCCCATTTGAGTATCTTCTTGCCCAGATAACCAATATTTGATATTTTCTCCACTGATACCGGGATTTTTTTTCGATAGTTTGGAAATCCAGTGTAGAATTTTATTAGTGAGCCATTTGTTGCGACATTCTTACGAGAAAACAGTCGCTTCTCGAGTTTCTCGTTTTTGCCCTGGAGATCTCTTATTTTCTCTTTCAAATCCAAAACGTCTTCTTCTATTTTTTCATTCTTTAAAAGGACTGCAGATAGCCTCTCCTTAAGTTCCAGTATTAATGAATCTTTATCAGATCTCTCAGCAAAACCCGAGGCCCACACCGCAGGCTCTACTGATGGTTCCATTTCCGTTCTTTCCGGAAATTGCGAGTTCGCCATTGTTACTGCTGGCTCGTCGCAGGCTCTTATCCTCGCTAATACTTGAGTAGCCTTCGCTCCTCTTATGCATTATTCCACCGAAATCTTTCTCCAAATCTTTGATTACAGTTAGCAGTGCAAGGCGCGGAGCAGGAGGTGGTCGTTTACGAGGCGAACTTCGCTTCCACGCGAAGATCGATGACACAGCCCCTGCCTTAGGTTTAGTTTTCAGTAAATCTTCAGGCTTATAATGCGTCGAGTAAATCCTGGTTCCTTCGGCTATGGAGAAGTACGGACCAACGTCTCATCGAATGGCATGAAGCCACTGTTTTGTCAAGGTCTCGTTCTCTGGAAAACGAAAAAGGGAAAACCTTTTCCCGGCATTTTTGTCTCTATTTTCCTTCTTCGTACACAAAGGAAAACAGCAACTTGTCGGCATGCATTTCTGAGTTAAAAGGATGTTAATGAGTCGAAGTTACTCTGTCCACAGAAGAAATGATCCTTTTCCGTAAGTTATGGCGATATATCACAGAGAATTTCACAATGTCCTTTCGGTGTTTTAGTCTTATACAAAGCGTTCAAGCCGTCTAATATTTTCCAACTCTGTTTTGGCTCCAACTTTCATCTGGCCTACCAAGCCTCGCTTCCATGTGTTCGAAACAAGGCCGTTCCGCGAGGCCGCCATTTATGAATTCGGTGTATGTTTTACATGATCAGGCTAACCATTATAAAATTCCCTAATAAGAGTTTGCTGATTAAAGTAATTGATTGGCTGGGAATTATTTGTAAATGCATTGATACAATAATAACGAATAAAAAGTCCATCGAGTAATTATAAAGTCACAAAAAGCAAAGGTGACGCGTATTATATTCAACTATGATTGCAAATCACATGTAAGTAATGTATTTTAGCCACTTTTTTCTTACCTCACTATTTCTGACGCAGTGAAGAAAGAAAATGAAGAAACCCTGTTGGTTTAAAGATGGAGAAAATTATTTTGACAGTGCTATCGTATAAAGAGCAACTAATTGTGCTCAGAACATTTAAGTGCAAAACGTTAGGTTGTGTCAGTTAGCTAGTTGCTATCTGCAATCTTCGACAACTTTACTTGGGAAGATTTTACTATCGATAGACCGAAATGTATGTTGTCTTTGACTACCGCAACTGTTTATTTGAGTGGATGTTTTCTCCTTCCACCTCCCCTCTTGTGTGGATGTTTAGAGGATAAAAAAAAAAGCACGAAAGTTCTTCGGTACCACTCAACATTAACCCAACACTGAAAAGGGGGAAGAGGACAACCATTAATAAGGCGAATTAATGTTTTAACTGACCCAAGAGATGTCGAAGATTATAGTTAGGTAAGTTGATAGGTATATTATTATATGAATGGCTCTTTCAGCGGTCAAGATGAATCAATTCTCCTGCTGTGATTGGCTACCCGTCAAGATGGAGCCATCTTGACCGCTCGGGATAGCCCGTTCGTCCCGCGTTTTACTGTCTTTTAATAGCGTATTTTGAACCATATAATAAATCCTTTATTGACCAAGCTTGGTCGGTCAAGATGGCGAGATATTGGCCTTGTTCTTTTTGTGCGTGTTTAAGGACCTCGACTTCGTCTCGGTCCACAAACAGGCCGAAAAAGAACTTGCCCAATATCTTGCCATATTGACCTCACGCTTGGCTAATAACCCATATATATTGACCTACAGAAGGGAACGGGTGGGCAAGAAGGACCGCGGTAGGGTGCATTGCTGGATGAAAGAACCAACAAATGAATGTGTGGATGGCTGGATGGTTTGGATTTACATGGAAAATAGCAAAGTAGCCTCTTAGACCGTGACTAGCTCTATCCAAGTTGTGTCGGAAGCAAGCTTGGAGCATTGTTGCCTCCTCACCCCCAGCCCCAATTTTTTCCTTATTTGTGCCAGTTCGATAGTATTTCTCGGTATACCGAAATGACATCGGTTAGGACGTGTTTATACAAGTTTCTTCGACCGAAGAGACTTTTAATTTTTTGTAGGAGGTGATAATATTGTGCTGGCTGCGTTTGCATTAGCCTCCTACGCAGACGTTCTTTTGGCTCGTGACGCAATCTTTCCTCCCCAACAACGTCTGCTGAAACGAGCGGCACATTCCTTTCCCATTGCCGGAGCCCACGTGAAAATCACTACAGAGCCAATGGGAGCTAGGTTTTTGTGCTATGTCAATCAAAAGCTGCGTTTAAAATGCTCCCTTGGGACGCCTTGAATTCCCTTCCAAATCATAACTTTTATTCTCCAAAGAAACATATTGGAAATAATTTTTCCTCTCTAGTTCCATTATAATCCCTACTGCGAGCATACCGGGCAGATCGGAAATGCTTTAGAAATCGATATTTAAAAGTGTGTTTTTCTTGAGCGACGCGTTCGTCTGTTCCCAATGTTATAAGCGGTTACTTCGCTTCCAAAACATTAAAGCAGACTTGCGAGCAGTTCAAGATGAGATTAGGTAGGAATTTAAGAAATCTGTAATAAGAACGACACGATAACGGCGAGATTTAACTAAAACGGAGGTGGATGTTTATACTCTGCTTATGGCACCTTCAACACACGTACC
This sequence comes from Pachyseris speciosa, assembly GCA_016490735.1. Classification (NCBI taxonomy): domain Eukaryota; kingdom Metazoa; phylum Cnidaria; class Anthozoa; order Scleractinia; family Pachyseridae; genus Pachyseris; species Pachyseris speciosa. The sequence continues at coordinate 212,861 of JAEMWC010000836.1, read as the reverse complement.
GAAGCAACATCACTAAATCTGTCACCTTCCCTACCACTTTCCTTTCTTTGCAAGAAGACAATGGCGATAGTTCTGTATTATCGGAAGGTTGCGGAAGTTAGTCTGGGATAATTTTGTCAAGCGCCGAGGAAATCCGTCCTCAAACACCGCGCTAACAAACGAAGCCGGTTTGTTTATCGCCCCTTTACCTATTTCGGTGCTTATTTGACATCTACTCCGATTCAAAGTGCCTTGCTCTGAAAATCGGGGACAGACCATAAGCCCTACGAAAGTTGTTAAGTGAAAATATCTATTCACTATCCCAGTGAAACTGTCAACAAACGCTTGCTGTCAAACTATGAACTATGAAACCACTGTGTAAAATATGGCACGTAATGTTGAGTGTCACGTCTAAGACTGATAAATTAGTGATTTTCGAAAGACATCCATCTTTTTATCCACAAAATACACCTCTGATCGACAATCATACTCGTTGTATCCGCCGTGTTGTTTTGAGATCTCTCGCGCGAGAAAATGTCCAAGTCCAAAGTACACTTCCAGGATTGGGAAGTGCGCTCTGAATCCCACTCGTTTCAGCAGACGTTGTTGGAGAGGAAAGATTGCGTGACGAACCAAAAGAACGTCTGCGTAGGAGGCTACGTTTGCATCAACTTTCTCACGAAATTTTAACCATATCGATACATCATAAAAAGTATAAAGTCGCAACTTAATGTTAATATTGTGTTTACTGTTAATATTGACCTTTATTCTTTTAGTTTTAACTGTTTTTTCTTTGGAAAATGTTGGTAGTTTAGCATGTATTTTTTTTTTTTGGAACAAATAAGCCATTTGTAGTTACACCATATCTTGTTTAAATATTGCTGGTAAATGTTTTCTTTCCAGTAAGAGAGTCATGTTTTGCCAACATGTTAACAGCAATTTAAAATAGGTACTTGATTTACCTGAGAGGAGTTGAGGATGACAAAAATGTAGAGAAACACTTTGTGTGCTGGTGTTATAAGGCCAAACAGCCACGTGATCCCAAATAGGGGAATCATCACTGCGCACGCTTTGATGCCAATTCTGCAACAAAATAAGCATAGGGGAACTAATAAGTGCCAAAGAAGTAGAAATTTAAAATATTTTTCAGTTCTGTAAGTCAATCACTTACAGGAAAACATTGAAAAAATCTTAATTACATGCCTATATGCATACTTAATTATTCTCTACAGTCAGGGCTTTTCAGCGGAGGGACTTTGACCAGACTACTTGAAGTGCAGTTAACAATTAATAAAGTTACTAGGTGAGTTATGAGAGTGCCCCCTTACTGTGCATATCATATTAGGACAGACACTAAAGGTGGTCATTGCCAGAGATTTGTTACGTCCCTAGTTGTTCTTTCACGTCCCACATAATCAGATTAAGGGAAAGGGGGCAAACATCTCTATCTCGTCACTAGTCTCTGTACGGTTGTACGGAGAGTCATCTGGTTAACACAGTCGGAATATTTACTCCTTAGAGTAGTTTATAGTTGAGTGTCGAAAGTGATCCTATTTTTTGTTTGACGTTGCTTCACTTCACTCTGTGATTTGTTGGCAAAACCCGAGCCACATCAATAGCCAGTGAGATGCAAACAAAAACCAGGTGATTTGCTCACCAGCAACTTTCCACGCTCGGCTCGGACGTCATGTATTTGCCCTTCTCCATTGCTCCTTTTAGGTTTCTTGTGAGCAGCCAGAGTAACTACCTCAGTTTTGGTTGTACTAATGTTTAGGAATTGCGTTGAGAACAGAAAAAACTTTCTAACACTTTCTCAAATTTTGTCCAATGTGTTTCGTTCTTGATTAGACTACAATGGTTGCTCTCACCTGATCTGTTCCATCTGTTTGTCTTTTGCGTGGTGCATGGACAGTATTTCCTTGATAACTCGCCCGAGAATTATTACGTTCACCTTAGCAAATACAGAATCAAATCAGAATAATGATTTAGGGGTTACTATTTTGAGGCCGATAACCAAATTGTATTCGGCCGTGAAGGAATGAAATCCTGTCGGTTGATTCGCAGTTATTATTCAACATATTGTAAAACTCTTCAAGTATGGCCATGGTACAATTGCAATTTGTTCCACCCACACAACAGATATCCTGCGATATAATATGTGTGTCAGAGAGGAAAAGCGCGGAACGTTTTATTCTACTTTCTGCAATGAACTCAGTCAGCTATATGACCTGATTTTTGCCAACTCGGTCTACGGCCTCGTTGGCTAGATATCAGACGATATTCCTCGCAATAGCCCATTTCCGATATGTTTGGGCGCGGAAGATTGGTACCAAATTTAAACGCCGAAGCGAGGCTCGGGTGAAGACCGGCTGAAAAAAAAAACAAAAGAGGGAATTGAAAACAAGCTGTGAAAATTTGGGCTTATACTTAAGATGGGAAGATACTATGAAGCTGTGGTCTGTGCTAACAGCGATCACAAAAAGGCAAATCTGTCCTATGCTCGTTTCCTTCAAGTAGAAAAATAGTAAAAAGAGGCAACTGCTTTGCAGAAGAGCCGATGATGAATTCCTTGACTCTCGTCGATCTTCGAATCAGTTCTTTGCATTTCCGACAACAAGACTTTTAAAAGGTGTTGCCAGGAAAGATTTTTGTAGTCACAGGAGCTGTTCCCCCAATATTGATGCAGAAAAGGAAGCTCCGAAGCAAAATCTTCGCAAAGAAAGACTTGAAAAGCGTAATATTGGAGTGGAATGGTCAACTACCAAGATGGAAAATACGTGTATAAGTCAGCAAAAGTAAATTTTGGCATGCTGGCGAAATCGTAGGTCCAGCTCTGGATGTTATGATGGTTTGTTTTGTTTTGTTTTTTCTTTTCTTTTTTTTTTTTTTTTTTTTGTTTTTGTTTTTTTGTTTTTTGTTTTTGTTGTTGTTTCAGTTCTCAGTTTACTTACTAACACGCCCGGCAAGTCTTCTTCGTCTTCATCGATCCGTCTTAGTTTCATTTCACTCGCTCTTCGTTCGAGCTCCATAAGTTCAGGTTTTCGTTTACCTCGTCCTTGATCTGTTATTTGTATTCCTCGTTTTGGCAAATAATATTTTAGCCAAAGAACGCTTTTACTAAGAAACTGCTCTCCATTTTCAGACTTTTACTGCCCTGAGCTTCAAAAGGTGATCTCGCTTTGCCTTGATTCAGATGTTTGCACTGTTTGTTTCTCCCGTGCTATTCCCCCGAGACTCGCTTTCACGTCGATTTTTCGTCACCAATCTTCTGTGGCTAAACAAATCGGAAATGAGCTATTATTAACGATTTAATGATATACTGGTAACAGTAGTCTATGGTTTTTGCATCCGTTTGGTTTACAAAAATGCATAAAGAAACCATGCGTTGCCTACAAGCTCGATGATGGAGACGACTGATGCAAACAGTATCCATGTGGGAGTGTTTCCAGGTGCCAGCCAGCAGCTTAGACAAAACAACAACAAAAAAACGAATGAATGAATAATTAATAATGCATGATATAAAGGAAAATCAATCAAAGAATCAATCAACAAAAAAATTGCAGGATCCTATAGATTTGAAAAAGACACAAGAACGTATGGGCAACAATTAATGAACAAAAAATTGGGAAAAATAAAAAGTGAAAATAAACAATCAACCTTACTGTTTATCTCCTGCAAAACTCTCGACATCGTCTTTTCCCGCAGCAATACTCAGTGATATGGCGACCAAAACTGCAGGAAACCCTGAAATAAGACGATGGAGTTACAAGGGTAACCAAGAGCAGTGCCTGTAGCCTGAAATGTAACCTGTAACCTGTAACCTGAAATGTAACGAGAAATCAGTCCCTATTCATGTTCAATTATGTTCCAGGAAGTATACTCCACGTGGGCTTTTCTTTGACCACCTAAGAAAATCTCCCTGTAGGACGCAATTTTTTAATGCAACTGTTATATTAACTAATTATACCACTAACGTCAAGTATCAAATATCATATAGAAGCCGTTGGCTTTATTGGTCATTAAGTAACAGGGATTTTTTTTAAAGTACTTTTCCATTACGCGCCCCGAGTATTTTGCGTCGAATATAACAATGTAAAGTGAAAGAATAAACGCAACTGGTTACAATGATCTAGGGACACTACATCTGGGAAGGTTGGCATCCAAAAAAGCTGTTCTCGTGTTTTTTGTTTGTCACTTAACAGCGCTACCTTGCCTAAAAACTCAAGAAAGATTGTAAGTGGTTCCCACCTAAAAAACCGGTATGAAAAATGGAGTGTCATAGGTTTTATATCTTTCTATTATGTCTACTTTTAAACCAACTTGATAGCAACTCTTCTTACCCCACGACATGCCATGATACACAGACATTTTGTGATTGACGTTGCAGACTTTAACCACGAACAAGTAAAGGAAAATTCCCTCCACGAGCATCCAACACAATGCTGCCATGACGAAGTACTGCATTAGAGCTGCCACTGTTACACAGGCGCTCTGAGAGAAAACGAGGAAGGGTTTGTTTTAGCCATCGATCGATCAGTCAGTCAGTCAGTCAATCGCTAAATCAATCAATCAATCAATCAATCAATTAATGAATAAAGTAATGTAGTAGCGTTCATTCATTAGTTCACTCACTCAGTCATGAATGAATGCATTAGGGGGAGCAGGGTTTCAGGGGGAGCAGGGTTGGCGTAGTGGTGAGAGCGCTCGCCTTCCACCAATGTGTCCGGGATTCGATTCCCAGACTCGGCGTCATAAGCGGGCTGAGTTTGTTGGTTCTCTACTCTGCTCCGAGAGGTTTTTCTCCGGGTACTCCGGATTTTCCCTCTCCCCAAAAACCAACATTTGATTTGATTTGATTTATTTGGAGTTGATTTGATTTAGTCTCCCCAGTTAGTAGAGCATCTGTGCTCAGCTAGATAGATTTGAGACTTAAATAAAGTGATTATTATTATTATTATTATTATTTATTATTATTATTATTATTATTATGCATACTTGCATTCCTTCCTTTTTTCCTTCATTCCTTCCCTCCTTCCTTGCCGTTAAGCTAGTCAATCATATTGTTTATCCATCCTAGGTACATTTCTCCATCATTCCTTTATTTTATCATTTCGTCAACCACTCAATCAGATCAGCTGTTCGTTTCGCTTTTCTAACATAAATTCGTTTATTCCTAAGCTTACGTTTCTTTCGCTTACTTTGTTCTCAGTGGCATCAATCCCAGCAAGGAAAGTGATTTGTCCCGCTAACAGGGAGGCGACCAAACTCACACGGATCTGGCATAAAGGCGATTGCTTGTCTCTGTTCACAAATGAGCAAATCAGTTGAGGAGATAATTAATTTAAAAATAACACTAACAAATCACTCCAGGAGATAATAAATAATCTTATGCGTCATTTGCATAAAGAAGTAAAGAGGAAACAATAGCCGGGTAATTTTTGCAAAGGAGGTATCTTAGACCATTCATGCCTTTTTTCACCCCAGTCGGTCTAAGGATGCGCGTAAAGGAACTTAAAATGTTCACCCTTCAAGGAGATTTTAAGTTATAGACAAAAAGAGGGAAAACCATTTCCCAGCTTGATATCTTCGGACGTTTCCTCATGTTGCAACAGTTAATGATGTGTTCACGGACATCAGAGGAACATTTGTTCACGACAACGATAAAAGATGACACTGACCTATACTAAACTTGTGCAAAAACCGTAAGAAGTTTATAATGCAACGAGCGGAAGCTATATTTTTCACTGAAGAGTGTGCTTTTTTCTCCAATCCTTCGCCCTTTTGAGGTTTCGGCTTCGTTCAGGTGGGGATAGCCTGTTCCAGGCTCTCAGATATCTGGGGCGAGCGCGCGAGAACGAGCGAAGAAATTTTAGCGGAGCCAGTCCCTACTCCCCGAGCGATTTTCTTCCCTCGTTCTCACTTTTTCGTGTTTCGCTTTTCGCTCGCCCCAAATATCTGCGAGCCTGGAGCAGGCTAGCTTGAGGATGAAAACAGGAACTCATTTTTCTTTTGCGTTTTTGAAGACATCACGAAAGAACACAGCTGAGTGAGAGCAATTTTCTGACAAAAGAAAAAAATGAACGGGCTAACATGCTCTTTCACTTCAGGTTATGACGAAACATCACACCGAAATGCTATGGGTTCACATTACTAGTGCCGAATAGCGGTGAATATTAATTAGTATTACAATTTAATGACCGAAACTTGTCAACGCAAAATTATAGATGAGTGTGTATATATATGATAATCATATACTTGAACTGGGACAATGAAAAGAACAGCGGATTAATGAGAAAGTATTCTATAACCGTCCTGCAAAATTATTATTAGTGATAACAGAATTGGATAATAGTTTTTCCAATTTATTTTGAAAAAAAAAATAAGGCTTTTCTTCTTATTTATTATGAGAAATGTTAGTGATTCTAGTCTTCTCGATTCGAATCGTAAAAACTTGTGCTATTTGAATGCACGTAGGATGGTACCTTGAGGGGACCAAATTGGCGCACGATTCATTTTAACACAGCAATCAGTATGTGATTTATCCTAAAGGTTAGATCATATTGATTTGTAAATTAAAGTTGATCCAAACTGAAAAAATACGTCCAGGCAAACATCTCCTAGGCAAAAATCTCCTAAAAGAATAATGCCTCCTCTTTTTAAAATTTCAATAACTTACGTTAACAGCAGGTAGCAGATTATGGTGATGACAGCTCCAGGGAGAGACAACGCCAAACCCACGTATGAAAGGATTCTCAACAAGTCGACTTCACTTTGAGGCTGTTTTAGGACAATGAAAAGAGCAGCGGATTAATGAGAAAGTATTCTATAACAATCTTGCAACGAGCAGATGACATAAATTCACTAGCATCTGCGTCAAGCATGTGTCTCAAACCTTTAACTCAGGTAAGATTATAGTCCTTGAAAAAAGAAGCATATAGTGGCACTCGTATAATAATTTCACAAATTGAAAAAAAGGCTTTTATTAGTTTAGCTGTTTTTGATCGGAAAACAAAACTCAGAGATTCCTCCTAATGAAGGAATTACGTCACATACTTTTCAAAGCGAAGCAACATTAGAAATTTAGATAGAGGGGAGTATCTACATAACGAGCCAGAGGTTCTTAGCAACCACAAAAATACCTCTGGATCCCGCTGAGATAGGGGGCAATTTGCAACCAATCTCAGCAGGATATCCAGCTACTGTGAACATTCCAATGTAATCGAATCGCTTCTGGCACTCGTTTCTGTTTGATATGGGGCGTCAATTTTCACGCTTATCTGTCATAATCCTTAAACGTGAACGTTTATTTATGGCGAGAGTTTAATTAAATTCTATCTTTAGACCTGATGCACACGAAACATGACTGCGGGAACGGGAAAACGAAACCCAATAGTTTGTTTTGGTTTTGATGAATTACTCTTGAGGTAGGCTCACCGGTTCCAGAAAATAGCACTAAATTACAACCAAAGGCTCGAGTTTTCTTTGTTTCTCTTTCGCATGCAATATCGGAAAATATCGGAAAAAAAAACAATATACGAGAGAAAATAAGCCGCGGCTTACTCTGGCCGCGGCTTACATAAGACGCGAAAGGAACCATTTATACGACTAAAAACACCAAGCTAGGCCAGGATAAGCCGCAGCTTGAGAAAGCCGTGAACATAGATTTTGTACCATTTATACGGAGTGTTCGCGTCTTATGTAAGCCGTGGCCAGAGTAAGCCGCGGCTTATTTTCTCTCGTATAAACGGCCCTAATGTGTTTTGTTTTTGGAGGGAGATATATCTCTTTTCAACGCTAATTAAAATTCGCTCGTATTCCTAAATCAAACATACTTGCAATACATGGTAATAGTGAAAATATTTGCGAGTAATTTACACAAATCAGTCTGCAATTATTACCCTTCTTGAACACCGTGAAAGTAAATTAACATCACTGAGCTAAAATAATTCGCTTCAATATGTGATATCGTTGCGTGCTCATGAACAAAACTTTTACTATCCGTACGGTTTCCCTAGGAACTGATAAAATTCTCGTTGAATAATTCCTCAATAATCTCGGCAAACGTCGAAGTGGAAGTTTCAGTATTCGACTTCCGAAACCGACCTTGGCAGGAAAAGCGACAACGGCGACTGTATCGAAATCATGATTTCAAAATATAACTTCTCCTTTTTCTAATTCTTTCCCGATTGTTAAAATTTGTTTAACTTTGGAAAATGCTGGCGAACTGTCGAAGGACTAAATTACTCTGAAGGGCATTAAAGTAAGGAAAACGTTCTCGAACAATACAGTCATCCGAACGCGTTATTGTTCTGCAAAGAAATGTACCAAATGTAAAACGTTTTGGTCATTAAACCTGCTTACAACATTTGCCTAGATTTTTATCTGCACTTCATAAAACTGTTCATGTTATATATCCCAGAAGCACTCAGGCATACAGTGATGCCAGGACCTCAACCTGGATGAACCAGAAAAGATATGGAACATTTTCCTAGATTTTTATCTGCACTTCAAAAAACTGTTCATGTTATATATCCCAGAAGCACTCAGGCATACAGTGATGCCAGGACCTCAACCTGGATGAACCAGAAAAGATATAGAACATTTGCCTAAATTTTTATTTGCATTTCCAAAAAAACCTGTTATGTTAAATACCTCAGAAGCGCTCAGGCATACAGTGATGCCAGGACTTCAACCTGGATGAACCAGAAAAGATATTGAACATTTTCCTAGATTTTTGTCTGTACTTCAAAAAACTGTTCATGTTATATATCCCAGAAGCACTCAGGCATACAGTGATGCCAGGACCTCAACCTGGATGAACCAGAAAAGATATAGAACATTTGCCTAAATTTTTATTTGCATTTCCAAAAAAACCTGTTATGTTAAATACCTCAGAAGCGCTCAGGCATACAGTGATGCCAGGACTTCAACCTGGATGAACCAGAAAAGATATTGAACATTTTCCTAGATTTTTGTCTGTACTTCAAAAAACTGTTCATGTTATATATCCCAGAAGCACTCAGGCATACAGTGATGCCAGGACCTCAACCTGGATGAACCAGAAAAGATATGGAAAATTTTCCTAGATTTTTATCTGCACTTCAAAAAAATGCTCATATTATATATCCCAGAAGCACTCAGGCATACAGTGATGCCAGGACCTCAACCTGGATGAACCAGAAAAGATATAGAACATTTTCCTAAATTTTTATCTGCATTTCCAAAAAAACCTGTTATGTTAAATATCCCAGAAGCGCTCAGGCATACAGTGATGCCAGGACCTCAACCTGGATGAACCAGAAAAGATATTGAACATTTTCCTAAATTTTTATCTGCACTTCATAAAACTGTTCATGTTATATATCCCAGAAGCACTCAGGCATACAGTGATGCCAGGACCTCAACCTGAATGGACCAGAAAAGATATAGAACATTTCCCTAAATTTTTATCTGCAAGTTACATATGCTAAATCACTTGAATATTTTACTATTGCTATTTTCCACGCACAAACAAACACAGAGTCCTAAACTCCTTGGTAGTTTGAAAAGGCTTTCAGAAGTTGTTTCTGGACGATAATATATTCTCCGACGATAATTTTCAATTGTCAAACTGCCACTATTTTAATCACCACCATAAGTGGAAGAAATAGTCGCCAGATAAAATATTTATGCTTTGACAGAGAGCAGCTATGTAAAAGATATAAGTACCCATATCCAGTTATAAAGACAAAATAAGGAGCCGCCCACTTCCGCACCCCCTCACCAGCCCGATTTTCATTATCGTGGATCGATGACGAGTGCGCGCGTATTTCGCGGCTTCATATTTAATTTGCCGCCAGATTATAATTAATTTGCCGCCGGAATAAACATGAACTTTGCTACATATACATAGTACGCTTGAACAGCTCAACAATGGTCCGAAACCGAAGGAATTCCAACTCAATCAAATCTTACAGAAAATTTACATATAATCCCAGGGAAAATATCGTGGGCGATTCCTACCAAACGTACCAATGTAACAAAATCGAAAGTTACGTCGATCTTACCTCTTACGTTCGTATTTCCGCTTTTAAAATTGTCTGAAGGCGATTTACTTCGGCTTAAAATATAGTTACAACTTACCAAAGGCCATTGCACGTCAATGAAATCACCCGGTAAAACAGAATTTCAGCCTGAGAAGGCGTCACTCTCTGTAATTTCTGTCCATCACATACCGAGATATGCCGATTATCCCCTCGAAAATCTCAACGAATCGCTAAAGCATAACATATATTTGACAAAACTAGCGTTTCATCGTACAAGTGAAACCATAAAATGCCATAAGAACAAGGCGTAAGCGTGCCGCGTGCCGGGAAATTAAATTCTGCCGCTGAAGCGCAAAAACAATTCTTCTTTCAAGGTGTGCTAAGATGCTCCTACAGTGAAACCACAAATGGAGTACGCTGACGGCTCTAATGCAGACCTATAACGTCACTCCTTAGCAACCAGACTTCGGAGATTTTTTAACTTCCGGTTATCTCTGGCTCGTTATGTTTTCCCTGGTCGCGGGTCGCGGGTGAATTGTCGCGGGTCGAAGGTGAATTGTCGCGAGTCGCGGGTAAATTGTCGCGGGTCGCGGGTTACTCTGTGTGTGTAGAAGACTAATTTGTTCAGGATCAGTCTTAGACGTCAGTAAATTTTGGATAAACAAAAGGTTATCACCCGGTATAAAATAGTTTCGCAGAATACGACAAGCTCATTGAAGTTACTGTAAATCTTCATGGGTGCCTTTGGAAAATCGCGACTGTGCGTAAGTGTTCAAACGAAAAACTGACAATGTTTGCTCAGCCGAAGTAATAGCCCTTGCGTTACTGCGGACATCCAAACAAACTGGACTAAATCACTCAGGACAAAATAGGCTAACAAACTGTGTGAGTCGTTTACGGTATTCCGATTGCTTCCTGAGAAAATTCATTGTAAAGTTGGCCAATAGAATGTTTTCTATACGTGTCACGCGCTTGGACGGCACGGGAAAAATATTTCGAATTTGTAATAGCCTCACACAATTTGGTGCGGTAACGTGTGAGGAACATTTTCGCTAAATTCCGTTAAAATATGATAAATCTATAGCTTAAGATTAATTGGTTCGACTGGAGGAAATACACCTGTGCAAAGATCTGCACAGTTTTCACAACTCATTGGAGGTGCATGATGCCAAAGCGGTCATACCGCCGACCGATAGAGGACAACTGAGGAACTCTCCGAAGAGGATAACTGGCAAACGAATCTCACTCAATCGCGGGAAAGTTAATTCCACGGTCAGTCGCAGTGTGGAAATTGGTTCGAATGTTGATGCAAACAAAATATGCAATTCGAAATCCCGCGTGAAGTTTCGCCCATTCATTAACTGCTCCAAAAGGCCATCTGTTTTTAGCTTTTCTCGCCTTCGTTTACCCATTTAGTAAATTTCCTTTTACCAATCGCGAAACTCAAACAGCGCAAAACTCAAATTTTGAAAAGTTTGTCCTCGAAAGATTACAGTAACCTAATAACTTACAACTTTTAATGACTTTAATTTAAATATTGATGTATTTGGTATTCTCCCCTGAAATTCTTTTTCGACGTAGGCAAAGTTTCTTTGCAACCTTTTCAACAGACTGAACTTGGTGACTATGTAGCACATTTATCTTATTACTTCCCACCCATTATTGTTTGCAATCATTCGCCTTTAAAGACTGATCGCTCGGGCTACTCGCACATATCTCACGTGACTCCCTAGTTCGTGACTGGTATCTCATGGAATTACAGTCAAACTTCAACTTACAGGTAAGTCTTGTTTAACTTATAAATTTTCTGACAAAACAAAAAAATGAACGGCTTATATGCCCTTTCACTTCAGGTTATGACGAAACATCACACCAAAATGCTATGGGTTCACATTGCTAATGCCGAATAGCGGTGAATATCAATTAGTATAGTACAATTTAATGACCGAAACTTGTCAACGGAAAATTATAGATGAGTGTGTATATATATATGATAATCATATACTTGAACTGGGACAATGAAAAGAACAGCGGATTAATGAGAAAGTATTCTATAACCGTCCTGCAAAATTATTATTAGTGATAACAGAATTAGATAATAGTTTTTCCAATTTATTTTGAAAAAAAAAAAAAGGCTTTTCTTCTTATTCATTATGAAAAATGTTAGTGATTCTAGTCTTCTCGATTCGAATCGTAAAAACATGTGCTATTTGAATCTACGTAGGATGATATCTTGAGGGGACCAAATCGGCGCACGGTTGATTTTAACACAGCAATCAGTATGTGATTTATCCTAAAGGTTAGATCATATTGATTTGTAAATTAAAGTTGATCCAAATTGAAAAAATAAGTCCAGGCAAACATCTCCAAAAATTTTCTGATAGAATAATGCCTCCTCTTTTTAAAATTTCAATAACTTACGTTAACAGCAGGTAGCAGATTATGGTGATGACAGCTCCAGGGAGAGACAACGCCAAACCCACGTATGAAAGGATTCTCAACAAGTCGACTTCACTTTGAGGCTGTTTTAGGACAATGAAAAGAGCAGCTGATTAATGAGAAAGTATGCTATAACAATCTTGCAACGAGCAGATGACAAATTCACTAGCATCTGCGTCAAGCATGTGTCTTATACCTTTAACTCAGGTATGTAAACTTCAGGCTGCGTTAGTTTGGCTTTCCTTTGTCACCGCTCCCGTCAAAGGGCTATTTTGGAGAGTTTAGGAAAGTAGAGGCACCGACTTTGGGCCATTCTTTAATTACCTACGTACATAATTTGTTTAGATCTTACAGTCCTTGACAAAGAAGCATATAATGGCACTCGTACAATGTTTTCACAAATGGAAAAAAAGGGGCT
>JAEMWC010000836.1:167500-190000 GCA_016490735.1 Pachyseris speciosa | reverse complement strand
CACTTGAAAAACGTAGAAGAGAAAAAAGAATAATAGTTATAGCAAACGTCTCTGTACCAATTGGATATGATAGCGATAATTAACAGCTGCGCTGCAATTCTTGCCGGCGCGAGTCGCCGCGGCTGCAGACTACAATGTTTATTACTCTAATATAAATTTCGCATACTTACTCAATTTATCACTCATGTTGTAAAAATGGGGAATCGTGTCATTTATTTCTTCTTCGGCAAATCTGACAACGAAATCCTCAAAAGCAATCGTTATGTAATATGCGTTTTGATATTTTTCAACTTCTGTTTCCTTCGTCTCTTTGTTGCTTGTAGATACATTCTTTAAATCTTCGATTGTCTTTTCCAACAGGGACTGTGCATTCTGCAAGAGAATATAAACAGATTAAAGTCTTCCAAACTTTGACTGAAGAAAATTATTCTTTTAATCATCCGTTTTTAGAAAAGACGCAAAATATTCCAATATTTTTAGATATTTTAGTATTAAAAGTATTTTTGATGATTTTTACTATAGTCTAGGGTTCTCATATGTGCATATATAATATTATCGATAATTATTTATATCCACTCAGTTTTTTTCCCTTTTGGCGCTTTTGGATGCTTTAGTCTCCGCATTCTTTTTTTTTTTTTTTTTTTTTTTTTGGTTATTATATTTTGTTGTAAAAATGGTCATTAAATTAAGTGCGTCATGCATATGCATGATGAGCAGATTATTTAGTAAACAGACGATCGAGTTTGCATTGATGTTGTGACGTGTGATACGTTGGGTATGACAGAATTCTTCGGGCTTATGGACATTCTCGACCCCAGAGTTCTTCTCGAGATTCACGCCTCTAAGGCTCTGGGAAACTCTATATTGATTGTAGCCAAAATCTGGCTGTATAGACTTCAAAGCGCATGCTCGACCACCCAAAATCCAAAATGGCGTCGCTGTTTGAAATAGTCCTTGCACTGTGCCTTAGCAAAAGGTGGTAAAGACTCTTGCTGTGCCTTTCAATAACACGCGAACTTTGAAGTTCAAATCTCAACCGACAACTGCGGTTCTCTCTGCCAGACATCAATCAAATTTCCAGCGGCTTCCGACTGCAACCGAGAGGCGATGATTGATGATTTATGGCCCAAAGCAGTTTCAAGCATCAGAAGCGTGGCGGCTGAGTCCGTTGATTTACTTTACATTTCTCAGGATAATCAATCGGATAGTTTCAGTTATTTGAGGACCTATCCACGGAAACGTCCCGCCTCAGGTTAGGCAATTCACCGAATCTTGACTTACGTGGTTTTCTTGAGTTTGGTGTTTTTGATCGATTTTATATTTTCATTTGGTTTAGTGAGAAGTAGCACGATGCTTGGAAATAAAAGCAGGGGAAGTTTGTGGCTCTGAAATGACCATTTTCGTTCTTCCTACGCGATGGACACACAAAACACTGAAGGCCGGAGGCGTGGAAAATTACATCAATAAATAACAATCCGTGCTTGATAAACTGGGCCGTCGTCTTTCATCTCATTCTTTTGCACTATTATTAGAGATAAAGAATACGGGATTTATTAGTCTAAACCCCGTATTTAGTACACATGATTCTTCAATAATTTTTAATGCAAATGGGTTTTTCGTCCCGGAGTGTGTTCGGAAAGTTTGAATGATGGAAGTCAAAACGCGGTTTGCACTTTGGCGGTTGGCGCTTGAAAATGAAATTCTGAATAATTATGAAAGTCGCAGTAAAGGTAGAGCAGAAATCAATTATATTGAAGCTGTTGTTTTTACAAGGAAGGAAGTTTTAGGAGTTTCACTCATGCTTGTTTTGTGAACTTTTTTTCGAAGCTGGTTCGCTTCACAAGAGTAACCGTTCAGTTTTTCGCGCGTACCGAGTTGGCCAATCGGAAGCAATTTCATTGTTTCAACTCATAGCCAATCAGAGCTGGAGCTTGCGTAGAGTTTCCCAGAGCTCTTCCCGCCGTCACGCCCGTTAGACATGCGCAAAAGGGAAGAGCTCTGGGGTAGAGAATGACTTATGGAGTAAAACCAAGCACTCTGCAGATTATTTGAAACAATTGTGGTTAAAGTTGAGACAATTTTCTGATAAGCTATTGCACCTGTAAAGCCTCCTCCTCTCCAGTGTCTATCTCCTCGTCAATTAAAGTGCAGAACGTTTCCATCTAAAAGGCGACATTCCAGAGGGTTAGAGAAAACACGTTATTCGCTTTTTATTATGTCCATAATTTTTGTCCTACGAATTATCCCCCAAAAATCTTTCGGCTGCTATATTTTATATATGTCTTCTTGAACCTCAAGGTTTCAGTGATATGGCAGTAACTATATATTTATCAATCTAACAACGCGCTTAGATGTGTATTTACAGAGAAATAATTTGCACGAAGACTGCAATTGTATTAATTCGCAGGAGGACTTTCAGAAAACTTACAATTTTCTCTGATGGAGCTTGATTTACAGGCGCAGCGTAGTCTGAAACTAAATCAGTATGTTTCTGTTAGGTTCCTACCCTCATGAATATTAATATTGACAGTTGTCAAAATATTAACAACATGTACATGGCAAGAAATGAGGGACATGAGGGGGCGGAGTCACTTCAGAGCAGTCTAGAGAGCTGTCAATTACTTTCTTTCTTTCGCGAGATGCTATTGGATGATCGTTGCTATAGAAATTTGCAGGCCCTTCATAATAATAAAAAAAAAGATGGCGGCCCTGTCGAGTAATCTACGGTTGTCTGCAACAGCAAAGAAATAAAGATAATAGGGAATGTTTGTTATCTGGAAAATTTCCACTAATAAGTAAATCGATTTTTGGCTGTTTTGGTGAAATATCGGACATTCTTAGCTTATGAAAGTGTACAGTACTTCGAACGATCACGGCGAATTGATAATTTGATTTCCTCCTGTTTAATTTTCCCGCTATCTCGCCGCAAGGATTTGTTGTCTTTCTCAGTCTTTTACCAAGGATTTCTATCCGTAAAAAGCCTGGGAAAGAGAAGAATGATTTAACAAAATGGCCGGCGCTACTACAAACCTGCGAAAACTTGGAACTTGTGAAGCGTTCACAGTACTCATGGCGCTTCTATGAAGACTTACCTTCATCCAAGTAGACTTGAAAAAAGTCCATCTTCAATGCTGATTACCGTGGTGGACCGAAACTGTGATAGAAAAACAGTTCCATCGACGTCAACTACATTGTTTTGGAACAATATTTCTGATTGAAACCAGGGAATTCGTTCCGGCACGGGCTTGCAAAGTTAGATTTTTCGAAGGCGATTCGCAGCTGGAAAAGGCATTCCGCCATACTTTTTTTTTACCAAAGACGAAAGCTCTACTTCAAAGTTCAAAACCGTGGCGGATAAAACTGGAAAGTGACTAATTATTGTGTCAAAGAACAACTATCGATGTCAATAAACAGGATCAGATTGAAACCAGGGAATTCGTTGCGGCACGGGCTTGCAAAGTTAGACTTTTCGACGGCGATTCAGCTGGAAAAGGCATTCCGCCATACTTCTCTTACCAAACAAGAAAGCTTAACTTCAAAGTTCAAAACCGTGGCGGATAAAGCTGGAAAGTGACCAATTATTGTGTCAAAGAACGACTATCGATGTCAATAAACAGGATCAGATTAAAACCAGTGGAAAAGTAAAAAGCTTAGAGAGGTATGTCAAAAAAATTAATTTTCTCTATTTATGCTCGCCATGTTTTTAGCGTGATTTTTCTAAGTGTCGCTACGAACTACCCACGCGCGCCCCTCATTTCTTGCCATGACAACAAATGCAAATATGGCGGATCACTAGGTCGGCGTCCGAGACGAGTCGCATGAAAGCGAGGCTATTAAGGCCTGGATGTTTTTTTTTTTTCACATCCCCAGAAAGTCTTGCTTCGTCGTCGATTTGGTTCGTTTTGTTTTGCTTTCCCTAAATGCCTTTGTGTTCCTGAATGCCACCAAACGGGAGTGAAATTTTTACACCTACCAAAATCGTTATCCCCATCCTCACAGCTGCATTCGCGGATCATAACAATGAAGAAAACAGAGACGCCTGCAGCGCATGACATGAATCACTGTCACGCGGTTGCTTTGTTGCCATATTTTGTTTTGACATCCCCAGAAAGTCTTGCTTCGTCGTCGATTTAGTTCGTTTTGTTTTACCCTCCCTACGTGCTTTTGTGTTCCTGAATGCCACCAAAACGGAGTGAAATCTTCCACAACAGATAAAGTGTTTTGTTTTTTCAGTTTCCCCGTTCGCCCCTAAGGGAAAAACATACGAAGGAAAGGAGTTCTCAGTCGCCGAAGGAACTGTTTAAGTTCAGCTTGGAAGATCTTAGAAAATTTGTAAGCGATCGCATTTACCTCCGAGTTGTTGTCATTTGCCTCAATGCTCTTACTGGTTTCAACGACGGGGAAGTTGAAGTTCATACGCTTGGTTATTACGCCATATTATTTGTTTCGTGCGATTCCGTGCGAGTGGACGTGGACGTAAACAAAAACTGGTTCTATTGGGACAGAGGATATCTTTCGAGAGGAGCTTTTCTTTACCTTGGGGAAGGTACTGGCCATGCAAATCGTGTTGGAACACCACCAAACACCACATCAGATCGTCATTTAATCACTTTTTTCTAAGATCTTCTGTCCTGAAATGATAACGTAGCGAACAAACGTTAGTTCCTGAGGCGATCGTGAACTCCTTTTCTTCGTCTCAACGAATTGCATTAATCCATTATTTTCCCTTGGAGGTGAACGGTGGAAGATTTTTACCCCTTCTCGAGGCATTTGGAAACACAGCAACTCGTAGGCATAGTGAAATAAATCAGACCAGATCAACAACGAACCAAGACTTTTCTGCAAAACAAAACATTAAAGCATGACTAGCCTCGATTTCATTTAGCTCGTCCCGGGCACCGACCGAGTGGTCCTCCATATTTGCATGCGGTGTATTGAATATTGAATATTGTCCCTCCCGTGAAAGAAGCTTTCAACGAGGAATAAGATAGAGATCAAGATGGAGGTCTAGTTTGGAGGTCAACTTTGAAGAGTACAACTATGTGGGTGGTTATCAGGAAGTCTCCGTAACTACCATCTCTTCAAATATTTCCATGTAAAGTATTTAGTGACGCAACATAGTTTGAGCCGAAATAGGTATAATTATAAATGCCATAGTCACCAAGTAAGTCAAACGCCTGAGTGAAAACTTCGTGTGTTTCGTTAATGATCCGAGGAGTTTCCGTCATTTAAGGCTTAGACTTACTGATCGTAACTGTCGCACAGGTTATTAATTTCCCAGCCTAATCAAAGGAGAATAGGGTTAATTCCAGCACTGATTGGTGTAGGGCCTGCATATTTTCGAGATATTTATTTTTTTACAAGCCTTGCTTTCCTTGTCGTTGTAGTTTTTATTGGTGTTTTGGTTGTTGTTGCCGTTGCCGATGCCGTTGCCGTTTCTGTTCCCATCTCCGCTGTTGGTGCCGTCTCCGTTGTTGTTGCCATTGAGTTACAGGTACATAAAGCCAAAATTAAGGCTGCACTGTTACTATGGTAACCTTATATGTCAAAAAGTGATCACAGCTTTAAGTTGAGAAATAGTTGGGAAATTTATTGATACCGCGTTCAAGAAAACAAACGCACAGTTATGGGAGTATCGATCGATCAAAGTGTTCAAAAATAACGAAACTATTTTGAGCCACCTTAAGCTCTCTAATTGTCAGTCCCTTTACCGTCGTCATCGCCACCGTTATCTCTCTTACCATCAACATCGTTAATTGCCATTGTCATTAATTGTCACTGTCATTATCATTGTCATTAATTACAATTGCAACTGCCACTGTCCTTGCCATTGCCATTGCCATTGCCAATACCATTGCCCTTGCCAGTGCCAGTGCCAGTGCCAGTGCCATTGCCATTGCCAGTGCCAGTGCCAGTGCCAGTGCCAGTTCCATTGCCATTGCCATTGCCATTGCCATTGCCATTGCCATTGCCATTGCCATTGCCATTGCCACTGCCATTTTCATTGTCATTGGCATTATAATTATGATAATAATGATCGTCACTGTCACTATCATTGTTATTGTTCTTGTCACTGATGATGACTTAGAGCACAAGTTATCAATACTTACCGTTGTATTTGCATGAGCACTTCTCAATTTCCAAGTTACTGTTACTTCGTTTGCCACAATTACCCTTTGCCATTGCCATTGCCATTGCCATGGTCAGTACAAGAGAAAATGAGGGACAGAGAGGGAGACGCCAAGTTTGGCCTTTAGAATATGTTAATTTCAGTTAAGTTATTTTTAGATGTCACAGAAACGGAAGTTCTGTTTCCCGGGACGTCCGCAAAGTCATTAGGTGCGCTTGATTACAAGAAACTCAATTCGGCGTTCCGCGTGGAATTACCCTTTGTTGACGAAAGCGGGTATCAGAAGCAAGGAAAATGGCATACTTTGACCGAAAACCCTGAGTTAGAAATATATTCCACAAAATATTTCGCGCGCATCTGTTAAATGGCTCCTTGGACGAAGAATACGACTTCGAGCAAGCATTTGACGTAGAAAGCGCGCGATTCTTTAGATCTCACTACAGGGAGCAGAGGAGTCCTATTTGACCGTACATCTAGTAGCTTCTTGTTAAATTCACCGAACAATGGCAGCGTGAATAGATCTTGTTGATTTCAATTAACGGACGTGACCAAACTACAAACAGGATTTCAACCGCAGCGTAACACGATCACATGTTTGTAGTTTGATCACGAAGGTTGATTCGTATCAACAAGATCGATTCACGCTGCCATCGTACGCTTAATTTAACTAGAAACACTGTCAAATGGGACTCCTCTGCTGCCTGTGATCTCACTTCGAGTGATGGAAGCGACAGCGATCCCCGACATTTCCAGGCACATTGCACAAGAGGAGCGCAATCCACCGAGGAACTAAAATGTAAACGAAACTCTAGTGGCAAACAGAAGGACACGTCCCACAGCGGGTAAAAATACCGATCCGAGAGCTGCATTCACATCGCGCAACTCGACTTCGAAGAAAGGAGGCAGGAAACAAAAACGCGACAAATCGTGGTGGGAAGAAAACTGCGAATATGCTCATCCAAAAAGTGTTGGATGACCTCATCATCAAGCTAGAGGAAATCGCATCCAACGCTTAGTCAAGAAATACGTGATGTTCGGTAAACCTCTTCAGCCTGCTTGCGTTTCTTGACAACTATGTTTTTCAACGCTTTAACTGCGATTCGAGGAGTTATTCCCGCTTCTTTTCCATAAGGTTAAAAAGCAGCAGAGGTGTCATCTTTTAAGGCTACGTCTTCGCTCGACCGCTGATCATCATAAAGCTTTCGCTTTCTCTCTTTACTTAGTTTGCGCGCGGTATGGAATTATCTGAAACACGTTCGACACTTTCTGAGGAATTTGTACCCGGTAAACTTTCATTGCGGACATTTTCAATATTGATTCCCAAATTTAGACGCCACTAAATTCCATTTGAGAAAGCCATACTGAATATTTAACAGCCATACACAATGCTATGTTGGCACGCTTCGATGACTTCTTATGACGTCGTGCCCAATAGTTGCGAACGTCCAGGGAAAACGACTTCCGTTTTGAAGGGCACCTAAAAATAACTTAAAGGAGCACTGTCACCGGGATTTTTTGCTATTTTTGATTCAATTCTGCCAAAATTACTGCCTTTTACCTATTAGTGTGCAATAAATGCTCCTATAGAATCAGCAAGATGAATTTCAATGAAATTTTAACAGGGAAAGCTAACCATTATAATTTGTTTGGTGATTTTTCAATGCATAGCTTGAAATTTTGAAAAAAACTAGCAAGTTTTTTCAAATTTCAATCCATTTCCATCCTCGCCATCTTTGATGGAATACATGAGTTTATAGTGTCAATGCAGTACTACAGTCTTTGGCAGCAAAACTAGTCCATTATTTTAAGGTTTCCACTGATGCATTGGCAGTTTTAAGCTTTTTAAAGTGATGGTACAATAGCGTGACACTGCCCCTTTAAGTGAATTTCACATATCCCGGTCAACGCCCCTACTCTCCCTCTCTGTCCCTTATTTTCTCTTGTCAGTATCATTATTATCACTATCACTGTTATTGTTCTTCTCATTGATAATGACTTAAAGTACCGGTTATCAACACTTACCGTTATAATTGCACGAGCAACTCTTAATCTTCAGTTTTAATGCGGTACTGTTAGTACCGTAGCCACATTCACCCTTCATCTTGAGGAGATTCCATGTTGTGCGCGCGACGTCGCGTTCGCCGCCAACGAATATGGTAAACGTTTTTAAGTTTTTATTTACTTGAAAAACATCGGCAGTCGAGTTCGGCATGCAGGTTTCATTCATTGTGCAGTTTCTAAACCACTCGCGAGTGAATCGTATAATCTTTCCCCTCGGCCTGGGTTTGCTAATTTGCATACAAAGATAAGATACTTTGGGGCCATCAATCAAATGAGTAGAGTTTCCTAGGAAAGGAGAGAGAAATAAATAGGCCTGATTTAAAGTCAAAATTAACATGAACCGAGATGATCAAAAACACCGAAACATATTCATGGAATCTAATGACTTACCACCACCAGACTTTGCAAGAATAATGTTTTTTTTTTTCTTACAGAATTAGTAGAGGGAAAACATCCCCTCGCTCCCTTCCTTCTAGTCTCTTTTCCCAGTCGGGATGAGGGTCAAGCGATCCTTCTAAACAAACCTACCAATATCGTTATCTCCATCCTCACAGCTGCATTCGCGGATCATGATAATGAACCAACCCTTCCAGAGAGGCCTGCAGCGCATGACATGAATCACTATGGCGTTGCTTTTTCTTGAGGAAATTTTAAATCTCTGAGATGTTGTACGAAACTTTCTAGAGCACTGTTCGATCCATTTTTTTTCCAGCCAGGTTTCATTGAAGCATGATGCAAACCGTTTGCACCAACTCAAACAATCAGGATAACGCGATTCAGTAGTGTAGGGTGAGCACTGTATCCGTAACCCACTCGTGCTGTTTTTAAAAAGTTCCTTACAGATGTCACTGTTTTGGTTTAATTGATTTGCATCCGTGCATCTTTCTTGGAAGAGGTCTTTAATAAAAAGATGATGATGATGATGATAACAACAATAAATAAATAAATAAATAAATAAATAAACAGATGACGGTTATTCAAGTACTCGTAACATGTACATGTTTTCTTCTCTCCCTACCTTTTTACTGGAGCTCAGTATCTAAAAGAATAGTTATTCTAGTTATTCACATTATTGATTCAGTATAAAAGGCGGCCATGATGTATGGCCAATTTTAGCGCAATATTGGTCGTCAATTTTTCATGTTACAAGGGGAAGGAGATAAAGGTATTAAGATGTTAACCTTAATCGTGTAAAAATAATTAAAATTGTGGCAGAGAAGGTTTTTGTCCCCGTTTAATTGAAACCCAGAGAAACCATAAGTGGGGATTTCCTCATTAATGAAAAAACTTACTTTTTCTTGATTGACCAGCGGCTTTTTGAACCCCTGCAAGAAAATTCAATCAAAGTAGCCACCCGTGAATGTCTGTACTATGAATTGTATTCTTTCAAAGGGATATCTCACCTGGAGGGCCTCCCCCTCCCCACCCCCCTCCTTTGACAAGGGAATGGGAGGAAGGATTTACATGCACAGCCTTTGAACATTATAAAACAACAAAACAAAAGCAAAAGAAAATATTTGTGTCTGAATAATTTCGCTTTGACACAACAAATAATTTGAACTGACAGAAGTTGGCAAATTTTCACAATTGGGTTCCAAATATTTTCAAAACTTCTTTTTCGTTTGCGGTCAGGCCTTATTGAATAAAATTTTCTTGATCGGTATGACTGAATCTTTGGCCAATTCTAAAGTATTCAGAGGAATCCAGGAGGCATACCCGTTGGGACATCAGGACGCAGTTTCAATTTCCATTTCATTTAAAGCCATTAGTTTCTTTTTTAAGAACTCAGACAACGATTTTTGATCGTACTTCAATTTTCAGCCACCAGGCCTCTTTGTCATAGTGTTAATACTACTGGCATTTTTTTTTTATGGGGAGACCTGGTGTTAAACGCATGTGTAAGATTTCCCGCTTTATATTATAAGAACAAGTTTAGGTCATTATTGAAGAATTCTTCATGTGACATCAGTTCTACCATTGATTCAACACAGTGGATTGTTCTTGTTTTGGAATCGTTGTGTATCAGTGCATGAGCATAGTTAAAGTTTTATCTCTTCAAATTCCGCCTTAAGATCGCACATGACACTTGCCTATGAATACATTCATAAGCCAAATTGTTGGGATAGATGTTTCATTTTTTAGCTTCTGATCTCTGAATTGTGAGGGTCGATTCCGCTAAAATTTGACAGGCGTCTTGGTGGATGATGGAATTCTCTGATGGCTGTCGTTTTATAGGCGAATTGCGATTTTTTACGGTGATATTTTAGTTTGCTAAAGTTAGAACTGGCAAAAAGCAATGTTTGTGTCCGAGTTTTCTAAGAAGCGCAGTAACGTAAATGAATTTATTACTTAGAGATAAAGGAAATTTTCTTGGTGATGCACAGGATAGAAGCAGATCGATATCTCAATTTCAAGAGTCGTTGAAAGTTACTGGCTTCCATAGTAGTGAAACCGTGAAACGTAGATTTTGAAGCGTCTGATATTCTTTGTGAAGTTCGTTTTTGCAATTTTGCTTCTGTAACATCACAGTATAGCACATTAAGTTTATCTCTTTGGTGTATCAGTTACTAAAGTTCTATATCCGTGATGAAAACTCGAATACAGAATTGCAGTATTTTCCTTCTCCGATCGAAGATCGAACGAGTCCGCTAACGTATTCAAGTCCCATCCTCGGAGACCCAGGGGCAGAGAGTCGGGTTGGGACGAGGAATCAGGACGAGCGAAAGTTTACAAGACGGACAGTAGAGCCCCTGGGAACATTTCTTTATCGGACTAGTTCCAGAAGCCACTGAAATACAGTTTCCTGATTGGACGGAAATTTTCTGGCAAGGAATTTTTTTCTGCCCAATCGGCGATCAGCTTATATACCGCACTCCTTTCGTAACTTCTTATACCGAGGGTCAAACGTCTAATCTGCTGTCAGCCATATTTTCGATCGCTGTATCGACACTTCGAGGAAAGATATGGTGGAAAGAGGCCCACAAAACCCAGATTTCGACAAATTCAAGTTCTACTCAAGCAAAATCACTTGATGAAGACCGATCGCAGGTATCGTAAACTTCACGCGAATGAGCTTTTGTTTTTCTCTGGTGTAATCACAGGCAGTGGGCCGCTCCTGAAACTTTTCGGGGCGATGGAATTTCTGTTGCCCTGGCTAGGCAAGTTTACCGATCGGGCGAGTGAAACACAGCCGTTGAATTTTGTTTTGCCCACGAAATCGAACCGTCCACTGCTTACAATCGACTCGAAGTCGCGTCTCAGCTCTTCCCGCCTTTAAAATAATTTACCCGTAGTCGTGGTTGTCTCTCCATCCACTTATATTATGGCAATCATGAAAGACCAGCTTAAGGTCATTGGGCTTGAAGGCTGCTTTTGTGTGGAAAAATATGGAGGCCGAAATCACAAACCAATTTATCAAATCAAAATCAGTTTCCCAATACTCTGACATTCTCTTGCATACAGATGCCATTTTGACGTTGATATGAATTCAGATTCTGCTTTTGAAATAGGTGATTACCTTGGTTATAGAGTAAGACTTGAATAGAAACTACTCCAGTGGTTTGGGGAAAAGGAATGGAAAATGGCATGTATTGTGTTAAGATGAAAACAGATTTTTACAAAAATCATCACTCTTATGAGCATATAGACACTCAATGTTTTCCTTACTATTGGTAGAGTTAGCATAATTTTTGAGACCTCAGCAGATTTGTGGCAGATGTTTTGCATGGTAATTGGGGTACGGTATTGACCTGATACCTTTTGCAGCATTACATGGCTTTCATACAGTAGCTCCTAAGAATTAGGCAGTGTGATATGGTATTGCTGAACATCTTGTGCAATGCGCTTACTATGATTAGCCTATTATAGGTGTTTCAGTTGATTGTAAACTGACTTGTGTTTCGTGTTATGGGAAACTGGTTTTTGTTGTGGTAAATTGATTTGTGATTGACCCTTTTAGACCTGTAGAAACGCAAAGTGAAAGACCAACAGATAACAGATGGACAATTAAATTTTAAGAATAATTTTAAATTTTTTTGTACCCCTTCTGAAACCGAGGGTGTAATTTCATCTTGGGTATACTCATTGGAAATTTCACTTAGTACAAGGCAGGCTTATCCTGAAGTGCTTGCAGCTGGCTAAAAAGTGAGTTGTTTAATTATGAGCCACCTGCTTTTCAATGAAAAGTTTCCAACATTTTTTGAAGGCTGTTTAAATTCTCATAAAAAAGCCACCTTCTGTTAGATTTCAGTCAGCTACTCTAAAACCTAATAACAACTCTGAGGCCATAAGGCCTGTGACAAATAATCACTACAATATCCAACCAGATTACGTTGGCAACTTGAATTTAAAGTAACATTTCACTATCAAGAAAACTTCTGAACAAACTATTTATTTTATTGTTTTGTTTTTTGTTTCCACTTTATCTAAAAGGGGATATCTTACTGAGAAGCTACTAAATTTTCTCGTTTGAGTGACCATGTTAACCTATTTTGTAATTGTATTCAGGTTATGGGTATGGTTTGTGTGTAGTGTTGTTTAATTTGAAACCTACCTTAAAATAATTTAACTATACTTAGCCATACCATTGTATCAGCCTAACTGTTTGACTCAGTGAACTGTATAGTTGAGAATGATTTTTCAATAGGTGGTTATCAAGGGTCTTTAAGCACAAAACGCATTTACACTATGAAAACATACATGGTTCCTTAATTAACTGGAAGCATTCTCTCATGTTTTAAAAATTGTCAAGGAAAAGGGCAGTGACAGAAAGAACCCATTCCAAAATTGGTGTGGTCTCACGGGAGAAATCAAGTCCTTTCCTGGTGTACCACTGGCTTAGCAATCACAGCAACTACAACTGTATCATGCAAAAATTGAATTTAATAATTGTTATATTATGGATACACTTGAGCGTTTATAAAGACAAGAATGCCTACAAGACACTAACCATCCTGCATCAACTTGTAAACAACTTTATCTGAAACTTTGCAGCCTAAAAGTTGCAGCACAGTCAACATAATGTAAATGTTGCCAGTAAGGTTTTGCAAAAGCCCACTCTAAAACATGTTTTTAAAACTTAAATTAACTTTTTAACAGAGCTCAGCACCACTGTGGTAAAAGAGTTCATGGAAAGCTTGTGCAACTTACCATGCATCTTGCATCTTGCACAGCAAACGTTCGTGCGCACAACCGTGATCAAGGAAAAATACAACCCTAAACTCTATGTAAGCCAATATCTTCGTCATTGTAGGCCTAAACAGTAAAGCCCATTTAGTTTCATCTTACGAAGATATTTTACGTAGAAAGAAGAATCCAGCATCAATTTGAAACTCCCCCATCCGAAGACCACAAAAATTACCATAAATGCAAATGTTCACCAGCACTGTGCAGATAGCTTTCCTAGAAGCATTAATGTTTTGCTATCATCAAAATTCTAAAACGCAAACTAAATAGGGCACCACATACACATACACATACACATACACACACTGCTGAGAAAATTTTCAAGTGAAACACTTCGAAATTTGATCAAATATGTAGCGGGATATACCGCGAGCGGTCGTTCTTTGTTCCTCAGAGCCACGCGAGCCAGGCGAAAAGTCAAAATTATGCAAATTACTGTCAACAAAGGAGAAGAGATTAGGGTGAGAGGGGAAAAAGGACGACCGGGGAGGTTTTATTTGTCTTTTGAATTACCCGTTTCAGCGAAACGGAAATTCCGATTGGTCGGCTACTTGTCAATCTGTCAACAATTCTCTGCACAAAAAAGTCTCAGCCTGTAGGGAGTCCACTTTTCGCCTGTAGGTTTGAGATAAGATGGGGGACAGAAAAGATGTTTTGAAACGTGTTTGCGAGGAAAAGTTAGGCGGAATAATTCTTAAATCTCAACAAGAAGAAGCTGTTTTGTCACTTTTGAGTGGAAAGGACGTATTTGCTGTGTTGGCAACCGGATTCCCTAAAAGGCTCTTCTACCAAGGCTTTAATGTTTTTGCGAGAGAAGAACTCGATGGGCATTCATCTTCGATCATCGTAGTTATTCCACTTCGAAGTATCGTGCAAGAGCAGGTGCCAAGCAATGAATTTAATCACGTAAAATGGGCTTGGAAGGCCTAAACGACTCCTGCTCGTATGTTTGCAAGATAAAGATTATTACACGGCTCAAAATCCTGTCAAACCAAACTGAGATAAAATGCCTCAAAGGGCGTGAAAACCACAGTAGCGAAACAGAAACAACAAACGTTCCAGCAAACAGTCGTTGACAATCAAGAAATGACGACCTTTGAGCTCAAAATACAATGTTTGCGGTAGTTAAGCACATGGCTCTATTTAGTTGCTAACATGCAAATCCTCTATATCATCATGTCAACCCGCTGAAAACATACAAGAAGCTAAGTCGGTCAAAAGACTGAAATAGAAGCGGCAAACATACGAGCAGGAGTCGTGTAGGCCCTCCGACCCCATTTTACGTGCGAAAGGTCGGTGGCAAATTCTACAATACTGGGACGCTTCTTCACCCTTTCGCGTCCTTCTTCGCTTATTTTTAGCGACCCTTTTTCGGTGTTTCCAGACTCATTAGGAAACCATCGTGCTGATACCGACAATTCCAATGGCAGCAAATATAGAAATCGTTACCAAACAAAACAGTAGCGGACGAACAGACACGTTTGTTACACAAACGAGACACCACACGACATTGTATAACTTGTCAAAGCGGGGCTGTTTATTAAAAAGGCGTGAAAAGCGGGAAATCGCCAGATCAAAGATCCCACCGCAGTCTCTTATTTTCTCTTCGCTCGGGCTCCGCCCTCGTTCCTCGCGCGTTATCGCATTTTCCCGTGCCGCAAAAGAAAAATAAGAGACTGCTCGCAGTCTAGTAGCGGGACGAACTACAAAATTCTTACAATGTTATGGATCCCGTATTTTCACTAAGTGTGATATTGAGATAACAGTGCCATCTCAAGAATTCCCCAGAGGAATTATCATGGATACTGATTACATGATCTGGTTTATTTCTCTTAGTATCGACTCGTGTGGTGGCCACTCAGTGTCAAACCCCAGAAGGACAGTCCAACATTTGGCACCATACTAAGTCTTAGCTTATTATTTTCAGAAAGAAATCTGATATTCCCCCATACCTTTGCTGTGACAGGTACTGTAGGGCCAGAACCTCAAAATTTACCCACTTGGTTCTGAATATTATTCACGCATGCACCCTTATTTTGACGACTACCAAGAATACAATTAAATTTCCATCCGAAATTTCTGTCTTCTGCGTGTAAATTGATAACGTCGTGGTCGCTACAAAAAACTTAAACGCCCTCAGCCTAACACGCCGGCCTACTCGTGGTTAGGAGCATAGTTACATTATTTGAAAAGTTTTTGTAAGAGTTTTAGTCGTTTAATCTTCTGTTCGTTGCTTTTTTGTTTCCTTACTAATTTGAAAACGAGGAAATTTTCTGCCTCAGCTGCAACACATAAGCCAAATATGAACATCGCATACTTACTAGAAATCAGCCCCACGAAAACAATCCCTTGTAATGCCACAACAAGGTTCATGATTGCGCGTAGAGAGAAGGCTATTTTTCCATCTAAAAGCAGACTGACCGCCGTGCGACTGTTTTCGTATCAGATACAAACACCCTGTGGGCATGCGTTTTGTTATTAGTGGTTCAAGTGACGGTTGTCCTAAGACAAGACCCCATGTTGAGCGAACGAGTCATGTTAAGTTTTCTTTAATCATTTCAAACATTTGCATAAAAAATTGTTACTCCCATGTATTTTTCCTCTTCCAGGTGTGTTCCAAATTGCATATGTGGTATTTAAAATTGACGGCTAAGTGACAAACATCATCAGTTCAGTATAACTTACCCATCTCCTTCACTTCAGTCTTTGTTTGAAGTTTTTCATATGAATGTGTTTACCATTTATGAAAAGTTTAAAGAGGGATCCGTCACACGATCTGGCACGAGCTAACAAAGACCACAAGTGAAACGGTCTGAGCAGCTGTTTCACAAAGACATCAAAAATTGGTGTCGCACACAATGCATGAATGCATTTAATATCTTCTCGTAGGTTGTAAAATTTCCACGCATACAAGTAGAATTTTTCAAATTCCAACTATCAGATTCTTTTACTGTTTCTGACGCCTTCGCTTCAACTCAACATGACATGTTTAACATCTATTCATTTTGTTCTTTTATTTCCGGACCATTATTTATATATCCTTTGTTTCTCTGCTTTTATTTCTCATTCAGCTTATTTTTCTATCTTTCTTTCCCTTAGTGAGGCTTTGAAAAATGTTGGCTTTTTATTGTTGGACTTCCTGAGCCCAGTCTTAAAATACCTTCTGTGTCAATTGCAAAATTGTGCAATGATTAATTGCTGTCAATCAAAGTGTGAAGTTGTTTTCAAGGTTAGACTTCGCTTTTTCTTTGTTGTCACATTCTCATTCTCGTGCTGATCACAATTTTTTTGTTGTTTTCCCTTAGTCTGCATAATATATCATTTTGGCAAAGGGGTAGAGTTATTTCTCAAGCTGTGTTGCCTTTTTTTAGACCTGCTAATTTTCAGTTTCGACTCTTTGTTAAGGCGCTTATTTGAAAACAGCACAATCTTTCTCTCTTGCTTTCTTCCGTTAATCTTTCATCAATAATTAGGAACTCATTACTAATTCATGAAGGAAATACAAAAAGAAATTAATTTTTAATGAGTGTCTTTAGATCTGATAAAGACACGGCTAAACTTTACATTCGATTTTCTGGGCCAAAATAACCCAAAATCTAAATTTTAGTGTAAGAATGGATAGTTAATGTACAGTAAAGCTTTTAAGCCGTTCAATTAATTCACAATTCGTGTTTTATCAAGTCCTTAAACACTCGGCTACGCCTAAACTTGATAAAACACTCCTGCTCATTTATTAAACATTACATAAATGTTAACGACAACATAACAACAACATGGGTGGGTGGGGTGAAGTTCGGATATCAGCTTGAATTGAGCGGAGTACGAATCAATATGAAAAAAAAAAAAAAAAAACTCGATTGACTGGGACTGATACCGGGGTGGCCAGTGACAGGGCATGTAGAAGTGACTTGAAAGCATCGCTGGTAAACCCCAAAAAACTTTGTCATACAAGTTTCTAGTTGAAATTCTGGTAAGTTCACATTAGCAAGCTATTGATTTTTCAAATTTGAAATACTTTATTACTGCAACAAGCAAACAATAAAATGAACATAGCAACCCCAGATAAAATAATTAGACGTCTAATTTCTTATGAAAAGCACTATCAGATCAGTTGATAGGTATGTTGCTTTCAATCAGTGCATCTTAAGTCTCTTCTGTTACGATACAATTGTAAATGAAATATTATCGGAAGCACAAGTGAACAACCCCTTTCGTGCTGGCGTCAGGGGGATCATTTCTCTTGAGAATGCAACAGCTAAGGGGAACGTTACCAGGGGAAGGGCGTAATTCCTCCAATTTTTAAATCAGCACTATTAGCGTGTAAGGACCCCTTAACCCATTGACTCCCAGCCGTTTTTACCTTTTCGGAGTGGTTTTCCAGCTATTAACCATCCACAGCATTTCGTGACTCTTTGTTTGATCTACCATGGAAAAATGGTGCTGGCCTAAGGCACTGGAGGCTTGAGGTTTTTTGAAAACGTCTTTCTGACGTAGCTATTTTTAATCCGTGGAGCTACAACAACGGCCCAAGTTCGGTTTGCTTGCGATTTTTGCTAAATTTACAGCCATTTTTCGTCTTTAGTGGCTTACTGATGGGCATCATTAAGCGTGAAGGTAGCTAAGAGTCCACTTTCTCAAAGAATCGAGGGAGGTGATGTACTTTGTTGTCGAATTTGGCTTGTTACTCGACGAAGAGGGAATTTGGCCGGTCGGACACTTAGTACCTGTGGGATCGACAATTGATGAATTTCTAGACCTACCGCCGCATATTTTGGAATTTGTGAGCACTGAAGATGACTGCAAGCACGAATGTTTGGCGGTAGGTCGGCTAGAACAAGGACTGAATTTTGTTATCATGGTTGAAGTTTTGTTTTTGGACGATGATTTCTTTAATAAACATGAAGGCAAAAAGAGGCATGTTCGTGGTTTCTCTTTGACTTAAAAACGATCAGTTCCGTTCTTGTCAAAACTCAAAAGGCCATATTTGGTAAAAATCGCTACGTTTCTTGCATTTATTGGATATCCAGATTTAAAGGACATTCCATTTCGTGCTCACAACTGACAGTTAAGGCAATATTCGTGTGATTGAGAAAGTTGCAATGTTTTGAGGCATGGCAGTCTTGTACGGCCGGTTTCGGCCGGTGTAGGAGTAAATGGGTTAAGGGCATTTACGTTATCTTGGTCAGGTTCCGTCCAAGTTATCTTTAGTTGTCCGTTTTGTTTGTTATCCCCTGATTTTGGCCCACTCGGACTAAGGTTTCTTCAATCGGCTAAATGTCCTATGGGATATAATTTATCCCATGCACATTCCTATATGCAATATATACTTAATCAATCTACATCGATTTTTCAGTAATGGAGATAAGCGGTAGCCTCGCAGCTCCTATAGGCTCTAAATTTCAGTGGCAGGGATAGTGTCGCAGCCCTATTGTTTTAGAGCTAAGGTCCATTGTTTGTGTTGTTTGTTCTTTTATGTCACCTGAAGGGTGGTCTCCAATCAGGTGGGACATTGTAATAGCTGCGAGGTGACCCGAGATAAGGTCTTTTAAGGCGTTTCTCTCAGACTGATTTATTAAAAACAAAACGTCTGAAACGTTAATAGATTGCTAAAATGTGACGTCCCAAATATTAGAATTTTTCTAAAATTATGGGATTTGTTGAGATTTTCAGAAAGAGAAAAAAATCAGCATTTAAAGGCAAATTGGCACAGGTATAGCTATATCACAGGTAACCCACAAATATCACAGGTAGCCCAAGCTCGAAACATGAGCGCTGATCATTACTACGTAACATTTCAGATATAAGGATTTGTATTGGAAGCAAAACAATTGTTTCTAACATCGGAAAATATTCAATAAAGCTGAATAAAAAAATGGTGTGTACCTGACGTCGACAGTATGATTCTTGCTTTCTATGCAACTCCTGAGCTGATTTATGGTCATTTTGTGGGGTTTTGTCGATCCGGTCTGGTTTTTTTTTTAAGAGTTATCCAAGGTGGACTACCGGAGCAAAGCAGGCGAAGGGACAAAGACCGGACACAGACGATAGTACCGCTTTCCATTGCCAATCTTCTTTCAAGTCGTTCTTGCATCAAGAGCGAATAAAAGGTCGCCAATCTCTTCAAACTTTCTACTTCAGCCATTGCAGTGGAAGAGGCCTTAGAGCGCTTTTTAATTGAGTGTCGTAAAACAAAAACCAAAGCAATTACTCTAGCCAATCACAACAGAAGTAAGCAGTGCAATGAACCAATCAGAATACGAAGCAATTACATGTAGCCGGCGTAAAACGCGGGAAAATACGCGCGTGCAAATCACAATTGGTTTGGGTTTTACTTCTCATTGGTTGAGAAAGTGGCGTGAATTTTCCTGGCCAATCACAGAGCGAACCAATGCAAAACCAAAGCAAAACCTTAATTACTTTCGACACTCAATTGAAAACCGCTCTATTTAAATCCCGCGTTACTGAAGCCTCCGAGAGATAGCTTAGCGGCCACGCCCAGGACTTGTTTACCATTGCTCCCATTCTATTTGAATTCGCAGTCGGCACCGAAGACAATTGGTTGAAATTTCATTGCAAAAGTGCGACATCGTAAGCGGCCGGAAGCCACAATCTTGATCCCCAAGATGAACACTAGTCGAATGAATATACGTGTTTAGCGATTTTAAGGGAAACTACAAATCTGATTGGCTACACTGACAAAGCAGGCCTAATTTCGAATTCCTGGGACTGGCAAAGTGAAGGGAAGCTGTTGAAGTTACAAACAAGCCAACAAGAAACAAACCACTTTCACCTTATACCATTCTCGAATGTATCGATCCAGACCTGGGTTATCCTACAAAACCTTGCTCTTGATTAATATTATTTTGTGATCTATAGACTTTGATACTTGGCTCTGGGAATCAGCCGATAGAAAATAGTATGTTAAATTCTTAATTCATTCGTGCAATCTATTAAATTCACTTTGTGTCGAATTGATACCAAGAAATGTCATCGGCTAATCAAGTCAAGAAATTAAACTTTTATTCGCGAGTTGTCCATATGAATAACAAAGTTACTCTTTTTGATCTTCCACAGCAAAAAGAACGTGCGCACAACCGTGATCGAGGAAAAATAAATAGCCCATTTAGTTTGACCTTACGAAGATATTTTACGTAGAAAGAAAAATCCAGCATCAGTTTGAAATTTCCCCATCCCAAGACCACAAAAAAAAACAAAAAAAACAAAACAATAAATGCAAATGTCTACCAGCACTGTGCAGATAGCTTTCCTAGAAGCTTTGTGTTTTGCTATCATCAAAATTCTATAACTCAAACTAAATAGGGCACCGCATACATACACACACACACACACACACACACACACACACACACACACACACAAACACACACACACACACACACACATATATACATATATATAATATATATATATATATATATATATATATATATATATATATATATATATATATATATATATATATATACATTGTCACAATCTTATGGATTCGGTATTTTCACTAAACGTAATATTAATACAACAGTGCCATCTCAAGAATTCCACAGAGGAATTATTCTGATTACATGATCTGGTTTACTGTTTCTCCTAGTATCGACTCTTGTGTTGGTCATGTTCAGTGTTGCGGACCTCAGAGGGCAGTCTAACATTTGGGACCCATACTAAGTCTAGTTATTTTCAGGAAGAAATCTGATATTTTCCCCTTACCTTTGCTCTGACAAATACTGTAGAGCCAGAACCTCAAAATGTACCAATTTGGTTCTGATATTAGTCACGCATGAACACTTATTTTGTTTTAATGACGACTACCAAGAATACAATTAAAATTCCATCCGAAATTTCTGTTTTCTCCGTGTAAATTGATAAACTCTTGAGAGTTTCTTCGTGGTCGGTAGAAAAATCTAGCGCCCTCAGCCTAACACGCCGACCTATCATTTACATTATTTGAAATGTTTTTGTAAGAGTTTTAGTCATTTAATCCTCTGTTCGTTGCGTTATTTTTTCTTACGAATTTAAAAATGAGGAAATTCTCTACCTCAGCTGAAACAGATAAGTTATAGAGCGACAGAACACGTTGAAACAACAAATATGAACATCACATACTTACTACAAATCAGCCCTACGAAAACAATTACTTGTAATGCTACACCAAGGTTCATGATTGCGCGTAGGGAGCAGACTATTTCTCCATCTAAAAGTAGACTGACAACCGTGTGACTGTTTTGGTACTCAGATCCAAACTTTATACCCTGTGCGCATGCGTTTTCTTATTAGTAGTTCAAGTGGCGGTTGTTTCAAGGTAAGACCTCATGATGAGCGAACGAGTCATGTTCAGGTTTCTTTAATCAAATTGTCACTCCCATGTATTTTTCCTCTTCTAGGTGTTTTCCAAATTGCATAGTCGGTATTAAACTTCATTCTTCGTTTGAAGTTTTTCATATCAATGTGTTTTTCATGCAGGAAAAGTTAACATACGGATCCGTCACACGATCTGACACGAGTTAGCAAAGACCACAAGTAAAACGGTCTGAGCAGCTGTTTCATAAAGACGTCAAAAACTGGTGTCACACACTATACATGCATGCATTTAATATCTTCTCCAAGGTTGTAAAATTTCCACGTATACAAGACAATCGGCCCAGGACTTGTTCTCCATTGTTCCCATTGTATTTGAGTTTTAGGCCAGGTCGCTAAACTATCTCTCTGCGATTTGAGTAACTCAGGATTTAAATAAGGCCTCTTTCGGTGGCTCTGAGGTAGAAAGTGTGCAGAGATTGGCGACTTTAATTCGATCTCGATGCAAGAAATACCTGAAAGAAGATTGCCAATGGAAAGCGGTACTATCGTCGGTGATGTATGTGCAATTTGGAGGCGATTGAACTAGTTGGAGCGAATTTAAAAGGTAAAAGAAACTTTATCGATGCACAGTGCTCTAGATGGCGGCGGAGGCTGCAAGTCGGTCTCACGCCGGAAGACCAGGGAGGATAAAATGGACAGATAATATGGTCCAGGATCTACTAGCATGCAAGAAGAAAGCTATAGGACTGACCAACTCAGAAAACCCACCACTTCTTAGAAACGGACGCAAGAAAGGCTACATGAGCATT
>JAEMWC010000836.1:130000-162500 GCA_016490735.1 Pachyseris speciosa | reverse complement strand
TACGGTTTTGGCTTTGTTAGTGAACATGTACAGTAGCAACTGAAGTAGACTGCGTCCAGTTTAGGGCGCCTGATGAGACCACTAAGCAAGCAAGACATTTCGAATATACCTGAATTTCAAAGGGAAATTGATGGATAACTTTGACCATTGAAACCTTTTGTCTGGTCATCAATCAGACAAGTTCCCTTATTCTATTGTAAGTAAAGAAGTAGAAACACCACGTACCTCGCTATTTCTGGAGCAATGAAGGCAGAAAATAAAGAATCCCTGTTTAAATAATGTTAAAAAAATGATTTTTATACCAATGATCCGTTTTCAGAAGAAATCATTTTATTACAGGCAAATTTATTGTTTTGCGCTGTACGTTTCCAAACGGGTCTTTTCTTCCGTCAATCATCTGAGTGGGGATGGGATTATGATTATGCAAATCAGAACGCAACGCGCTCGTCTAGCCTTGCCCGCTTGCGATTCCTACAAGAAGCCAGGCAGAGAGAATCCTTCGAACAGAACAAGTCTATAAAGTTGAAGACCTTCGCCTTGTTGCCTGAAGCTACTGGTATGTCTAAAGAGTAATGTCTGTCTCCAGAGCTTTCTGTGGACGGTGAGGATGTGAAAACCGTGGGAATTCATCTTCCCGATTCTCAAGAAACCAAACCTATGAATGGCAGAAACTATAAATCTTCTTCCAGAGAGGGATATTTAAGCCAATCTTACATCTCATTCTTGCAGACTTCTGGTTCATGCTTCACAATATTTCTTTCTAATCAAGAGATAACATCCCGGTGTGGCCTCGAACACTGTTGGATGCGTGCCTTTAATCCTCCAATTCTTGTTCGTATTAGTTTCAATGCTCTTAGATAAGTCAACCCTGCTCTCTCTTTCTGAGCCGCAGAAGTGTGAAACAGAACCTCGATCAGAATACGAGTTATTAATTTAGTCTTAATGATATCAAAAAGAAAGTCAGCAGCATTTAATATGCTATACCTGAGAGGAGTTCAGGATGACAAACATGTAGATAAAAGCCTTGTGAAGTGGCGACAGCAGACCAAATAACCACGTGATTCCTAACAGGGGAATCAACACTACGCATGCTCTGATTCCAAATCTGCAATTAAGTAAAAGTGAACTTCGTTAATATGGTCTATCATACTGTGTAAATTTGATGGTCATGCGGTTATGTGGTAACTTGGGACGTCTCCCCCCCCCCCCCCCCCCCCATCCCCTCCCCTCTCATTTCTACTCAGCTTACACAAGGCCTGGTCTGAAATTAGGTCAGTAAATGCGGCATCCCAAAAGATACACCATTTCATTACTGGTCTGTTTAATCCACGAAAGCAATACTTTAAGTGTATACCTGAACCCGTGAGGTTAGTGAGATGAAATCACTCAACTCCTGTGGCCACAGAGTCAGGGAATAATTAAAAAAAAGACAGTGTTTTCAGGTGTCATGGGTACCTGATCTGTTCAATCTGTTTGTCCTTGTTGTGCTGCATGGATGCTATTTCCTTGATCACTAGCACTAGAATCACCACGTTCACCTTAACAAACAAACAAACAAAAATCAGAATCAGACATTATTAAGGGGCCGAGAAACGAGCCGCTTCTAGTGACAAAAGTTTTTTTGCGCGTGTCTTTGTTTTTCCGGTCTTGTCCTTTTATTCGTCCACTCTGTGTCTTACACGGCCAAATAAATAAAGCTAAAAGAAATAGTCTTTCACATCAGCGGGATTCGCACTTTCGCTTTGGCTCAGTGGTTTTATCGCTGTTAGATATTTTTGACCGAGAATTTTGAAGCCGTGGGAATTACAAATTGTCTATCATGATCACGTCAACCAAAAACCTTTCTACTCAAAATTGAATTACTCCAACCTACATCCATCCTCTACTAACTATGCCACACCTGATAGCAATCGAATTAATTTGAGATGGTTTCTTTTAACCGTTCCTCTATTTTGAATTTTTCTTAACAACGCTATAGCTAGATTTGATCTCTCCTCTATTTTGAATCTTTGAATGACCGGCAGCTGGATATTTTTTGACATATGCAGGAAAATCGAAAAAGTTATGCAATATAAACTTATAAAGACATTTATATTAAAATGTGTCAAGCTATTCGGAAGACCTTTATAGCTTTCATTGACCGAAGAGCGGTCGAATCGTCGTTCGTTTGTACCCGTAATTTTTACTGCAAACTGAAACAGCAGCTAAATACACTGGACATAGAATGCAAAGCGATGTTCGAGGGCCGACTGCCGGGTAATCGCCTGCCTGAATCGCTTATCATATCGTAAAAAGAAAAACCCCCTATGAATGAGATTAATATAAACTCTTCGATGCTTGCTTGGATGCTTGAGGTTCATTTCACGGATTACTGATTTCAGTTCCTGCGGCACTTTTATTCCCCACGAAGTAATGTCATAAAGAAGACGGTAACGAAATTAAATTAATAAAATGAATCGTGACAAATTCGCCAGACTTAATGCCATCCACAGACATAATCTTCGAGGTGCGCAACATAACCTGTTTATGAAAATTTGGTTTATCAACGGAGTTGATAATGTAAATTGACCACCGTACAGGGATTCGATTAGCTGACGTTTCGAGCGTTAGCCCTTCGTCGGAGCGAATCGAGGAATTGTGGGTTGTGTATGGTTTATATACAGAAAATGGAGCTACGCTATTGGTGGTAACACGGTAACGTGAAAAAAAAAGAAATAAATGAGTTGAATGAAAAGCGCTCGCTGATACCGTGGGGATTAAGAGTGCCAATTTGAAAGATCAGTTTTTGCTCGAGATTTTTACGGCTTTCCGTGGTACCTTGATGTAGGGAAAGGCCGGAGATCGACATGTGTTGTTTGGAATGGTTAGGGAGATTAAAATGCCGCGCGACAGGTTTGGATGCGTCTTTGTCATCTTTCTCAACATCACGAAGATGTTCTCGGAATCGGTCACCTAGTCGTTTTCCTGTTTCGCCGATGTATAACTTTTTGCATAATGTGCAGGTTCTGCAATAGATAACATTTGCGGAGGTACACGTGAAATGATCAGTGATCTTAACAGATCGCTTAGGGCCTGATATTTTGTCAGTGTTTTGAATGAAAGGACAAGTTTTGCATCGCGAGCGCGCGCATTTAAAAGTGCCAGGTTGTCCAGTTGTTTGAATGCGCTTTTAACTAGAAAGTTACCTACATTTTTGTCGCGTTTGAATGAAATCAGCGGTGGTTCCGAAAAGATTCTAGCAGTTTCTGGATCATTTTGCAGTATCTTAAAGTTATTAAGAATGATGGCTTTAACTGGGTTATTATGCGGGTGAAATGTGAGAGTGAATGGAATTCTGTCATTCTTTTCCTTTTGTGACGTCTGTAGTGCTGACTGTTGATCAATCTGCTGAGCGCGGTGATGGCCCGATTGTACCACAGAATCAGGATAGCCACGTTTCTCGAAAAAATGGCACACACGGAAAGCCGTAAAAATCTCGAGCAAAAACTTATCTTTCAAATTGGCACTCTTAATCCCCACGGTATCAACGAGCGCTTTTCATTCAATTAATTAATCCTGTTTTTCACGTTACCATGTTACCACCAATAGCGTAGCTCCATTTTCTGTATATAAACCATACACAACCCACAATTCCTCGATTCGCTCCGACGAAGGGCTAACGCTCGAAACGTCAGCTAATCGAATCCCTGTACGGTGGTCAATTTACATTATCAACTCCGTTGATAAACCAAATTTTCGTGTTTTACTCCCCCACTGACGCAGCACCACAGTTTCTTTAGAAACTAATCCATTTCATAACCTGTTTATTCCAGGACCGAACACTGAGGCCCGCAAGAAGAGTTTTCATTATAGGGGCGCAGGCAACATGGAACAGTCTGTCAGCGGAGGCTTAGCAGGCCACTACCTTAAAGAGTTTTTCTTCCGCTATTGTATATTAGAAATTTCTTAGCTTAGTTTTGCACTTATTATAGGATATTTGAACAGTGTCTTTTAAGTATTAGTTTTAATTACTTTTTAGTGATAAGGATCCCGCGGGTAAATAAAGTTATTATTATTATCGTTATCGTTATCTTTATCGTTATCTTTATCGTAATCGTAAACGTTATCGTTATCGTTATCGTTATCGTTATCGTTATCGTTATCGTTATCGTTGTCATGATCATGATCATAATAATAATAATTATTATTATTATTATTATTATTATTATTATTATTATTTAAAAAGTCTTGTAACTTTAAGGTCGATATGAAGGAGAAAGTTACATCTTTACATCCACATATGCACTGAAAGTTGAAATTTAAAGTTGAAATTTACTTACAATCGCGATCACCACGACAAATGATGCAAATATCCAGATGAGACTGTTATCAGAGGAGAGCCAACAGCTTTGCATTTAAGCAACAAATGAGAAAACAAACAAAATAAAAAATGCGGCATTATTTTAAGTGGATTGGGCTGATCATTCACGGCACACTCAGCCAATCAAAACTATGGTATCGCAATATTTTATGTTACAGACTAGTAAAACTCATCACGATGTTACTGCTGCTGCTACTACTACTATTACTACTACTACTACTTCTACTACTACTACTAATATAATAATAATAATAATAATAATAATAATAATAATAATAATAATAATATGGCTTTGATAAACCACACGATGTTTTTAAAGTTCATTTATTAATGAAGATATGTTTCGGATGAGACATCATCCATCGTCAGTTGTACAGTGCGTAATCAGAAAATTAAAATGAGCATTAAATATTTAACAAGGTGAGATATTAACAAGAATAATTAAGACTAACGAAACTATTTATATTAAGAAAGGAGACTAATTAATAAGAAAGGGATAAATTAAGGTGTTTGACCTGAGAATTTAAAGACGGCTGCTCCCAGAGGATGTGCATGGCTTCTTTGATTTTCAATTGGAAGCTACTGGAAGCAGAGTCGAGAATTTTAAAACAATCTTCGGAACAAAGGGAACGACAATTTTCAGAATTTTTCAGGTGTTTGAAGATGTGGGAATGTTTGTCGGAGGAGAGATGTTAACGGATGCGAGTGGCAAAATGTCCGTTGGTTTCACCAACATAACAGGCACTACAGCCTGCACATGAAAACTTGTAAACTCCTGGGCTGGTTTTCACTTTGATATAAATAACCTCACCAAAACATTAGGGAGGAATTTGTTCCCTTCAAAAGTCATTGAGAATGTTGTTAGAAAATTTCTTAACAATCACTTCACTTCCGATTCCTCTCAGGGTGCTACTCGTAAGGACAATTGTCTGTATTTTAAATTACCGTACATCGGTCCTTTTCATATCACAAAACAACGCAAAATTAAGCAATTAGTTAGCACTTTTTGCACTAACCTAGATATTAAGTTGGTGTTTACCACGTTTAAAATCAGGAGATTGTTTGGGGTTAAGGATGCCATCCCTACGGATTTACGATTGCCATGCACATCCTCTGGGAGCAGCCGTCTTTAAATTCTCAGGTCAAACACCTTAATTTAATTAAATAGTTTCGTTACTCTTAATTATTCTTGTTAATTATTCTTGTTAATTATTCTTGTCTCATCCGAAACATGTCTTCATTAAAAAATGAACTTTAAAAACATCGTGTGGTTTATCTGATTCAGCGGCTACAAGCAGTCCAAAGTTGTGCTGCCCCGCCTCGTTTCGTGCAAGCCGAGGTATGCACGTGCTACACCAATTCTCAGGGAACTGCACTGGCTCCCAGTGG
Source organism: Pachyseris speciosa (assembly GCA_016490735.1). Taxonomy (NCBI): domain Eukaryota; kingdom Metazoa; phylum Cnidaria; class Anthozoa; order Scleractinia; family Pachyseridae; genus Pachyseris; species Pachyseris speciosa. The sequence goes on along the minus strand of JAEMWC010000836.1, from coordinate 156,751 downwards.
AAAGTCGTATCATTTTTAAAATTTTATTATTAGTTTATAAATCACTCAATAATTTAGCTCCTGCATATATTAACAGTCTTTTGAAGAATTATAAACCTAGTCGTAATCTAAGGTCGGTTGATCAGGGTCGTCTGACGGTTCCTAGGTCCAATCAAAGGACCTATGGGGACAGGGCATTTTCAGTTGCAGCACCAAAGCTCTGGAATGCCCTGCCCCTTGACATTAGGAATAGCGGATCAATCACTCTTTTTAAATGTAAATTAAAGACTTTTCTTTTTAAGAAATATTATTTATAATTTTTTACATAATTTTTAACTGTAGAAATGTGAAGCGCCATAGAGCAGCTAGTGTATATGGCGCTATATAAATGCCATAATTATTATTATTATTATTATTATTTATCAAAGCCATATCTTACTTCGTGCTGCTACGAAGCCTTAATAATAATAATAATAATAATAATAATAATAATAATAATAATAATATCGTATTGAAAAAACTTCTTGGAGCCCTGTTGATCTTTAGCTATGGATAGAAAGACGCACTTTTATTTACTGGAATACCGCAAGAGTTTACGAGCTTGACTAAACGAAAGGGAAGAAATGTATTGAACAACAAGTGTCGACGTCACCTGAGTCTGTAAATATACTCACGGGTCAGTCTATTCAAAACAAACTGAACAAACAACAACTTCAGCTTCAATTTTGCAGCAATATTTACTATACTGAGAATCTTTCCAGCGAAAATAAAAGGTAACAGACGTTGGAAATGTTCTTTTACCTGCACGCGATGCAACGTTTTATAACGAGCCTAATTAAACAACGGTTTTCCTCACAAGACACAGGCGTGTAGTTGATATATCCTTCTGCTCTCCGACCTCTCTGAGATAGAGATCTTGTTACAACCGCGTGGTAGTTAAGCAATAAGGCACAATGTAACAACTAAAATAATGTCACGCATTCATTCCGTCACGCCATCCCCCTCTCAAACGAACGAAACTAGATTCACCTAAAACATTAATGTCACTATTAGCTGGGTTTGAAAACAAAGTTAACAAAGTCTTTGTCCATGTGATAATCGACTACCCAGGCTGGCTTCCTTTGTGTCCGACGCAGTCTTCCTTCAGCCTTTTTAGCAGCGGCAGGCGCCCTTTCAAGTACCTTATTAGCTGCTGTCGTAGACTTAGAGACGTGCTGCTTACTCAAGAAAATTAAGGCATGGATCTTCTTTCAAATTCCTCTAAAAATAGATAAAGTGTTCTAAATTTTGAGGATTAAAACAACAGTATAACTTGAACAAATTGTTAAACTTTAAAAAATCATGTCATTGCATGTCACATAATAGGCAAATTAGGTCACGTGACCTATTACGACCACTTCACATGAAAAAAATTTCATTGAGAAATGGCACCAGTTTATAACAACAGTCATTTAAAAAAATTGCTACCAAATATCTCCCTGAGTAAACGGCAAAACATCTGTGCCCGGGCTTCAATCAATATTTTATTGACAGTGTAAATAAACGACATTTTGAACAAGCACCGAGTCCCCTTGTCAAACAAATTGCACATTTCTTGCCAGTTTAGAAAATTAGTTGAAAAGGCCCAGCCAAAGAAATGACGTTTCTGCACCTGTAAACAGTCTAATACCAATCGCAGCCTCGAGAAAGCAATTAAAAGTGGTGCCATTTTCACAAATAGAATTTTAAACTAAAATAGCCTTAATAGGTCACGTGACAATACATGACGTCAAACAACATTCAAAGCTATTGAACTTATGGTGAGGACGTTTGTCCTAAAATTGTTTTGTGTTATATTGAAAGCGTAAAAAGTTAGACCACCCCCATTTTTGGGGGTAGACCCATGCCTTAATTGTCTTGAGTAGTCGACTTGCCATTGGTGGAGGTCGCACCCGTAGTGGTTACTCCATCCTTGCCAGTCTTCCGCTCTGCTAGCCAGTTATCAAGGCTGTGTGCCTGGTACTCCTTTAGTCGTTCAACATGGACAACCACTGGTTTCGACCGAGGCCATTTCTGTAGGAGGATTTCGTTTCTGATATTGGAAGGTAAACTAACAACGAACCTCCTCCTCCTCTCCTTCTTCCGATTCCCACCGCCGGTAAAGGACATCGTTAAGTAGCGACAGACCGTCCCAATGACTTCAGTAAGTATTGATGGGTTTGTTTTCAATTGGAACTTTCTCCCATGCAGGATGAAAACGGCAAGATTCGTTCCATGCGATAATCTTCCTTAGGTCATCATCAGCGACTTGGCTAGGACGTAGGTCACTTGCGCCGTCCAGAACAACAAAGACTTTCGTGGAGCTGGAACTTCTGCTTGGGAACTGTTGGCTTTCAGATGATGGGTTTGGAACTGATCGATGAAAGGACCGGCTATCCACATCTATGGCTTTGTCTGGGCCTTGGGATGCACAATTTAGAACGACTTCTACGCTTCCCGAATCTGCAGTTGATGAGCTTTGCTCGGCACGGTCGCAGTATCTGCAGTCACCGCATGGCCTTCTCGAAAGAGCGTCAAAGAGCAGGGATGGCGTAGTGGTGAGAGCACTCCCCTCCACCAATGTGGCTTCGGGTTCGATTCCCGGTGACGCCATAAGTGGGCTGAGTTTAGGTTGGTTCTCGACCCTGTTCGGAGGGTTTTTCGCCGGGTACCCCGGTTTTCCCCCCTCAGCAAAAACCAGCATACGGCTTATTCGAGCTAGCTGTAGGCTGTGCTCCAAGGTCATACATGGACCGTATAGCGGCTGCCAGAGGTGCCTTGTGTATGCTTTCGGTTCGACCTTGTTGAGCTGCGTCCTTGCTGTACTTTGCGAGGACGATTAGCTCAGACAGTTATTATTATTATTATTATTATTATTATTATTATTATTATTATTATTATTACAAGTGAAACCGGAAATAACAATATATAATTATATATCCAATAAAAAGGTAGATATAAGGCAAAGAAACAAAATGATGGTCGAAAAGGGTAACTTTTAATGCCATATATTACGATGATAAGTTGTGATGAATTTGCAATTTTGTTGGACTCTGCAACAAAGTTAAGACATAAGTAGATACTGCTACGTAAGGGGTAGAACCAGAAGAAAAAAGTGCAATCAGTTGAAGGTTCAGAACCCCTGCCCCACCCATTCATGCACTACTGACTTATTATTTAGACCTTGTAGACATTGTTTTTCTCACTTAACTTCTCATGGTTTTAAAAGTTATTTATTGCTGAGCTAGCAAGCCAGAGCTTACTAATAAATGTAAAAAAAAATGGTTGTAGTGAAATTTGGGGGTTAAATGTTGTCACGCCAGACGGAAGATTGTATTCATATTTTGTGGATATTTATTATGAGTGGGCTTGGATCGAGGCAAGTGTAATTGTACTTCTTTGGGAAAATAGTTGACAATTTTTCTTTATTAATTTTACCTTTTTTAGTTTTTGCATATTAATTCATTCATACCAGAAATCACAAGTGTTAGTTGAGAGAGATGCTCTGAAAACACGCCTACCGCTCTTGTTCTGACATTTTTTTAGTTCACGATAAACCAAAAATTAAATGTTTTGCAACGTTTTTCTTTGGTTAAATTACGAAGGAAGACATTGCCCGCTATGTTTGTCATCGAATCGTAGATTCTCCACACCTCGCGATTCACACGTCATTTTGTTTAACCAATCACAGAAAGTGAATCGACCTTCTGAAACGAAGCGACGGTTTGCTTGCGACAGCGCTGTAGCTGCGGTGAAAGTGGTATTTGCGGTCAAGTTTGCAAAGTAATGGGAAATTTCTAGTCCGAAGCTTAACTACATTCAAAACAGTGAAATGATTTTGAAATTTGGTTCATCCTGTCTCATAAAACCTTAGACCAAGTCAGTGGATTAACGAGCACATGAACGTTGTGCGATACCTCGTTCGACTCTCTCGTTCCGCCACTTCGACTAGGTCACCTGAAGATGTGTTAGACTGTGAAAATGTTTTTAACTGGCCACTCTGGGAAGAATTATATCAAGGCTTGATGGACGGCTTTTTGGATGTATCTAAAGCGTTGTGAAAGGGATTGTATTCGCGCCGCGACTGCATTCGACAACACATAAATTTTCCCGCTGTGCTTTGAGCATGACTAAAGACGAAGGATGTGCGATTTACGCAGTGGCCCGATGTAGCCTTTTCGACGATTGGAGAAGGTATTTACCGTTGCCCTTTTATTTAGTCGTTTTCTTCAAAAAACTTACGGTCAACCGATAAGCCAGATAAGCGTTGTCTTTGTTTATGTGCCCAACTTTTGTATGGCTCGGCAAGAAGTTAAGCCTACTCTCAAATTTGGTTTTCAAGTTTATCGCCAGTTTGTTTGTGAAGAAGGTTTTCAGGATTTCTGTGTTGGACCCATTCTTATAGCAAATTACATTTTAATTTCCCCTCAATTTAAAAAATAGATTCAAATGAAATTGTAAAAAGGTTTTTCCTCAGACTACCATTGTAAATAGGTACCACAAACCAGAAGCGTAACACTTTGTAAAACTGCCAAATCTATTAAAACAATTATTTGCTAATCTTTCTTTGGTTTTTTTTTTTCGACTTGTTCTTGGTCGGTTTTGACATAAACTTAAGTACTTGACGTCTTCAGAGTTATTAAGCTTAGGTACTTTCCGCGTTTAGCGCGCACGTACACGAACTCGCACAAACAGCCGTGATTTTAAAACTTTTCTCTGTTTCTGCTGAATCTTTGACATACAATTTTTAGCTTTATAAAATTGAATTAAATTATGTGAAACCCCATGCATTACAACCTCTGTGAAAACGTTTTTTGTAGTACAGTAATTTTTCAGATACAACAAAATGTTTCGCCACTCAAATTAAACTTATGTGTCGGAATCGTGTAATTCATTAGGGTAATCCATTTGAAAGCACGAACTGTTCCAGTAGTTGTTTATGCGCAACTATTTTTCTTAGGCCAATACTTTGAATAATGGCTTTATTGTACACTTTGTTATAATTGTAATAGGGAATTTAGTTCATGGACAGTATAAAATAAAGTTTTGATGTCTGTGCGAATGAAGGTAACGTTTTAAGTTCCGGTTGAAAATAAAGTAATCATTTATTCCGTCACTGTTTAAGATACGTTTTTAACCTTCAAATATCGTATTTAGTAAAATTACTGAGCTTGCATCGGTTGCCTTAAGCAACTTAAATTGTTTCATTTAATGTTAGCATTCATTTGATTTCATTCGCATTGCTGCAACTTCTAGTTTAAGTTTTATAATTTCAAGAATTAAACAACACTTTTTAGGTGTGAAGTTTTTTTTTTGTTTTTTTAACAAACAGCAATAACTATCTGTATCAACTTACCTTCTCAAGTATACATTGTCCCTGAGCAGACAGCAGCCATAAAAAAAAAATAATTAAAAAAGTCGTCAAAAGTTCCGTTTAAAGAAAATGCAAGTCCAGTCCGTTGTCCAGTCCTTGGAATTTTTTTTCTAGCTAACCTTTTGTGGCGCGGCGTCGCAGTGAAAAAAAAGCGCGCGAAAGTATAGCCTCGTTTTCGTTCTTTCCTCCAGGCCCTCTCCTCTGAAAAAATCTCAAACATCGATCCTCGCCAAAAGAAATTGAAATTAGAAGAAACTGACAACGCCTTTATAAAGAGCATACTCTCAAGCCTTAGGCAAAATTTTCTTTTATTCCTACCTCAAATGGTCGTTGAGCAGGAAGCTGACAAACTTTTCAGTTAGATTTTTTACTGCCGCACTTTTTTAGGAAAAAGTAATCATGGCCATTTTTTAAAACACTATTTATTAAACTACAACTTCGCTTAAAAATATTCTTGGAGAAAGGTTCTAGTAAACTTTTAGAGCGAATATTAAACTTCGGTCCGTTCTGGTCACGTGACCGATGACGTCACAGCATTAAAAATGACAAAAATGTATATTTCATTAAAAATATCTACCAATATCCAAAATTTTGTTTCCTCGCGTTTAATCCAACGCGAGATAGCACTTGAACCCAGACTCCCACTTTTTGAAAATTGTATATACCTCCCTTAATATTTATATTTTGTTCGGTACCCGGGCAGTCCGAAATGGCTCACACCATTGTGCTTCAAACCACGTTGACTGCTTTTTCAATAACAAAATAACTTCGTCACAGTGAGCAAAAACGCACTTGTGAGCAAAGTCACGTGACCAATGACGTCATCGCCCTTAGTCTTGTACAATAATTAGTTTATGGTAAGACTTATTTCTAGACAACGTGGGGGTCTTGCTGCCCTCAAACTGACCAAGTTATTTGGGATTGACGATTTTCTAGCTGCAAAGGATTCTGGGAAGGTTCTTATTATAATTATATATTGTTATTTAATTATTATTATTATTATGCCCACGGCGTATACCAGAACGGTGTTGGATGTTAAAATCATAAGTTCCTAGGAGCTCAAGCCACCAGGGCACCGTGCTCTGTGCGGACGAGAAACTGCCTTTTACACAAGTAGTGGTGGTACGTCTTTACCCTCACAACAACTGCTAAAAGTTCCTTGCGGGCCACGCAACAGTTTCTCTCGTTCTTCTTAGTGACTTGCTGTGGAATGCAATCACCTTCTCTTCCCCCCTTTGGACTTGGGATAGTACTGCGCCAAGGCCAGTATTGCTTGCGTCTGTATCTAAAGAAAAACGCGTCTTCGCAATCTCTGGTTCACCGGAATTCTCTTTGTCCTGCAATAAGCCTGTAAAGAGGTCTGGCGACGTCAGCAAAGCCACGAACAACGCGCCTGTAGCAAAAGAAGAAAGGCCCAGGAGCTTTTGACATCCTTCGCTGTTCGTGGGGAAGGCCAAGTACGTACAGCCTCGACCTTCTTGGGGTCGGTAGATACGCCTTGATCGCTCACCATATGGTCAAGAAAAGGAACGGATCACTGGAGCAGGATGCACTTCTTCGGGCTTAATTTGAGAGTACGGTGGGAAGTCTCTCAATCGCTTCTCCCTTACTCTCGACCGTGGACTATGATGTCATCTAAGTAGAGAAGGCACACCTCACATGGTAGCCCAGACAACACCTTTTCCATCAGCCGCTCGAATGACGCAGGAGCATTACAGAGACCAAAACTGGTACAAGCCGTTGCCAGTGCTGAAGGCAGTTTTTGGCTTGACTCTTCCTCGCTCATGGCCACCTGCCAGTAACCAATACAAAGGTTTAGGGTGGAAAACCATTTGCATCCAGCGAGTGCATCCAAACAGTCATCTATCCTTGGAAGGGGGTAGCTGTCCTTAACTGTCACCTCATTAAGCTTACGATAATCGACGCAGAAACGGGTGGAGCCATCCTTCTTCTTGCCTAATATGATGGGATAGTCGAGGGACTTGAGAAGGGCTCAATCACTTCCTTCTGAAGCATGTCATGTCCTTGATCATAGTGTCGGCTTTGGCTCGTTTAAATAGCGGGAGACATCTCGCCGGTTGATGGATAGGCTGTGAAGATCCAGTGTCGATCTTGTGTGTTACCAAGCTGGTATGACCAAGGTCACCAGAGGAGACTGCAAGTACATTAGCAAACTCAGTCAGCAGCTGTGCAAGTTGTGAGCGCTCATCGGGGTGTAGCTGATGTGAGCTGTGTTCGACCAAGTGTAAGAGGTGCTCAGGGACAGATGGCCTTTCCCCATCGTACTCTACTACAACAGTCATGCTACCACCTTCCTCACGTTCTTGGCCACGTTGCTTTGCCAGATGTGCGGAGCTTCCACGAGGTCAATAGGTTCGCACATCGCCGCCACGGTGTCCTTATACAATCTACGAGGGTAGTCTGTAGGGTTGAGCACTCTTAAAGGAATAATGTCTGATGATATGTCCACCAGGCTTCTGGCTAGCATCAAATAGTTGACTTCCATAAGCCTGACCGTAGGTTCAAATAGGCCTAGAAGAGAAGTTCGCGGACTGACAAGCTTGTCGGCTACCAGAGCCTCACTCTTAGGGAGGGACGACTGCTGTGTGGTCAATGGAAGCTCGACAACATCTGGGAGTGAGGGGTTGGCCATATTTAGCGCCACTGAGATTCCATAACTGTAGCTCATAGCAGCCATCTTCAAGCACCAGTTGGCAGTCATATTGACGAAGGAAATCCAAACCAAGAGTCTCTTCTGGCTCGAACTCTGCTACTCATATAGTATGGTCGAGTCTGAGCGTCATTTTCCCACGTCCCAGAAAGGACGAGGAACGTCCATCGGCCGATCTCAGGGTGTCAAAGACGTATTCCAGCTGCCTTGGTGTCGAGTGTAAATAGCAAGACATGGTCTCCCACAACTGGGCCTTAATGATGGTGATGTTCGCTCCTGTATCTACTAAAAACGTGACTGGTATTCCGTTCACGATCCCATTAACGTATATATAGGTCATCTTTGTCAGCACCAGCGGCATCCGTTTTGGCTGAAAGTAAGGCGGGACTTAGGGTTGGTGGGTCTATCTGGTGGGTCTGTCTGAATTGTGTCTTCATTGTGATCAAATTCGAACATGGCCCCGTTGTTTGGATGGACTACTAATTTAAACTTGCTCTATTGGCGTGTACATTTGCGTGAAAGCCGTTCTATCCGCTTTCAGCAACGAAGATGATGAATAGGTCTGACAAAACCACTGACCATTTACAACAGTTCAGAGCAAGTAAACTTAGGACTTTTTTCAAAAGTGATGCTTCTGCGTTGTTCTCGGGCATTTTCATTGAATTTTCAACTTTCCAAAGGAACGTTGTAACACATCAAAAGATTTTCAAGCTCTTTTGTTTTGTCATGTACATGTTATCGACAAATGTTTCCTTTTTTCGGTGTCCTCTTTCTCTGGATGCCTTTCTATCTTTATTTTGTTCAGATTCCAAACTATGTGTCGTAAAGTTTTTTAATAAAACAGTTATTCTACTCGGGCTTCCTAGATATGAAATGATCATAACAACTCGGCGCTACGCGCCTCATTGGTTATCTATCACTCCATATCCAGAGCGCCCTCGTAGAATAATTGTTAAATATTCTGACAAAGATAAAGCTCTCTGTTAAATGTCATTTCTATAAAACAATAGCAATAACAAAAATACTCAGAAAGTTTGCTTACTGTTTATCGCTCACAAAACCCTCGACTCCGTCTGTTCCAGCAGCAATACCTAGTGACATCACGACCGCAACTGCGGGAATTCCTAAAAGGTATTAGCGAGATAAAGTTAAACAACTATGTTTTGTATGCGGGAATTAATTTTCTCTGCTACCAGTCTTGGCATCGGATCTCTGATCCCTGAAGCATTGAAGGGGGTTTAAACCCAAAAACGTGCATGCATGGACCCATTACAATGGGAAGGAGTAGTGCAATGCTATTGAGTGGTATACCATGGAATATGCCAGAAGTGACTTCTATTTTCTCGGTATACACGCAAGCCTTTAGGCGACTGTGCATATAAAGAACATACAAGTGAGAAGTGGTCTATTCCATGGTAAACTGCGAGAAATTAAAGCTTTGCGAAACTATTTTATATAATGCAATAGAAATTATATAGACCTATACAAACAATGCAGTGCAGGACGGGAAGGTTTGGTCGCATACCGACAAACATAAAACGGCTTTTCGGCATTCTTATTGGCTGCATTTTGTAAAGCGTGGTATAAAATCCTTTAGACCCCATTGTTCAAACTCAAAATTGCCAACCCAACGGTTCTTTCGAGAGTCGCTCGTTATTTCTTCAAGCGTAAACTGTAAGGAACGAAGACTCGAGCGGCGACATTTTATTTTGTGGCGTTTCCTGTATACTTGTCCTTACCCCACGACATGCCATGATACACTGCCATTTTATGGTTGACGTTGTAAACTTTAACAACAAACAAGTAAAGGCAAATTCCCTCCATGAAGAAGCCATGAAGAAGTACTGCATTAGAGCTGCCACTGTTACACAGGCGCCCTGTAGGTTCAGATCGATAAATGAGTAATTCAGCCAGTCAGTCATTCATTCAGGCAGCTTATCAATCAATCAATCAATCAATCAATCAATCAATCAATCAAGTGATGTATTAGTGCAACAGCTGGGATGTGTGCGCGGCACTAGCAACCTTTCATTCATTCATTCATTCATTCATCCATCCATCCATCCATCCATTCATTCATTCATTCATTCATTCATTCATTTGTTCGTTCGTTCGTTCATTGAATCATTCCTTCCTTCCTTCCATTCCTCTTTCAGCCCTGACCTTCGTCAGAGTCAGCATCCATTTCAATATTCCTACCAAGTTTATTTCTTTTTCTACCTTGTTCTCGGTTGCACCAATCCCGGCAAGGAATGTGATTTGTCCTGCTAACAAGGTGGCGACCAAACTCACTCGAATCTGGCTTAAAGGTGATTGCTTGTCTCTGTTGGCAGATAAACAAAGAAATCATTTAAGGAGATAATTAACGAAGAAAAAAACTGAAACGAGAGTCCATATGTCTCTTCACTCGGACTTCTAAGAGGCAATCAAAAATTGAAATTCGGTACTTCACTGATTCAACTACACGGTTGTAATATTACGACAAAATTAGCAAATTCCTTTCCATACTTTATTTTCCATACTTTAATTATTTTCACTGTTGATCAAGAACAGATAGTGGCACTGCTTTCTCTAATACAATGCATTTTTCAAGTACATTCAACATTGCTAGTGCCATAAAACGACGGCATAGAAAACAGACCACCTAGAAAATAATCCTAGGAGTTTGTGTTCCCTCATAGGTAAGCTAGCTTGCATTAAATAACGGAGAATTTTTTGCTTAAACGTCACTAGAATCTCGGTGAAACGTGAGGAGAAAAATATTCACCTGAGTGAAACTATTTGTAAATACGTCATCTGAAACAGAGACAGTACTATAAGAAAAACGAGTGACGTTTCTGCGGTATTTTCATGTCACGAAAGTGAAAACTAAAATTGCTTATCATTCAAAAATTAATGTCCAGAAATTGAGATATTGTAGAAAAATAGCAAATAAACTACCTGGAGTGGGTGATATTCCGTACTTGAGTTATTCAGCAAAATCAGATGTACCACTCAAAGCTACAGTCAAACACGGCAGCCGGATTGAAAACATCTGGAGTTTAGTTTGACCATGTTAAAACCTTTCGTTTTGCTGTTGAACTTGCAAACATTCGTATAGACACTTCTCTTAACATATTAGTTGTTCAGACCTCAATAACAAGAAAAATTCAGGCTTGTACGGGAATCGAACCCACGATCTCTGCGATACCGGTGTAGCTCTCTACCGACTGAGCTAACAAGCCATCTGGGAGCTGGTCGTTTTGTGGGTTTTTTTTTTTTTTTGAAGAACATACCAACAACTTTAGAACCTCAAGAGTAGATTTTGCCTTTATGCTAGAATATGCCGGTAAACTACGAGGAGGGGATCAAATCGATGCAAGGGTTAAATACAACAATATCAATCAGTATGTGCCGAACTATAGAGTTGAGTCATATTCTGCATATTGACAATGATTTGTAAGCTGAGGATTATCGTAACAAATTAGCATGTAATTAGGATGTTAGGATGTGCATGCCCCACCCTAGGGTTGGATCATTAAAATGATAAGGTTGGTCCATACAAGGAAAAAGATCCCGAGGGCCTCTGGTTTTATTTCACCAACACTCAATCCACTATTTTAACAACTATAAATACTTGATGGACAACAATCTTCTACATTCCTCTCAGCACGGTTTCCGCAAGAAAAGATCAACACAAACAGCCTTGATAAAAGTCGTTGATGAGTGGTTGTCCAACATTGACAATGGTTAAGTTTCAGCAGTTGTATTCCTCGATCTTGCAAAGGCCTTCGACACAGTAAAGCATAGTATTCTGGTGAGAAAACTCCAAGCTCTTGGAGTTACTGGACTTGATTTAGACTGGTTTATTTCATATCTTGACAATCGACAACAGCAAGTATTTTTCAACGGTTTGCTTTCGTCCACCGAACATATCTTATCAGGGGTTCCCCAAGGTTCGGCCCTGGGCCTCTACTTTTCTTGGTCTACATAAATGACCTCCCTTCTTGTATCTCTCACTCCACTGTTAACATGTTTGCCGACGACACTGCCTTGTATTATTCTTCTAATAATACAGACGAGATCCTGAGAGGGCTTAATGATGACCTTGAAAATATATCCAGATGGATCAAATCGAATGGATTAGCGTTAAACCCCAAGAAGTGTGAGTACATGGTCATTGGTTCACCACAGAGACTTAACTGTGTTCAATTTGGCACATTAATGCTAAATGGGGTCGCAATAAAGATAGTAGAGACCTTCAAATACCTTGGAATTGTACTCGACAGTAATATTTCTTGGTCAAGTCATATCGACTACTTGTGCAACAAGGTCTCCTCAAGAATCGGTATCCTTAAACGCGTAATGCCTTGCCTTACATTACCATTAGCTCAAACCGTGTATAAGTCAACTATTCAGCCCTTATTTGACTACTGCGGAGTAGTCTGGGACACATGCAGCGAGACATCATCTCTACGACTACAGAGACTGCAAAATCGTGCTGGAAGAGTTATCCTCTTGACTGACACTCGCAACCCGTCTGCCTCAGTACGAGCTAAGCTCAACTGGTCGACATTACAGCAGAGAAGAAAGTACAGGGCTTGATACGAACTACTTACGTCATTCAGAAATACACAGTTATAATACTAGAAACAAAGATAAGTTTGTTTTACCTAAACCAAGATCTGAATGCATGAAACGTACTTTTAAGTACACTAGTATCACCTTATGGAACACATTATCTAAGAATATCCAAAACTCTGACTCTGTATCAAGCTTTAAAAGACAAATTAGCGAAATATTATTGTAATCATTTAATCATTTTATTTTATCATTATTTGTGTCAAGTTTTAAAAGATAAGTTAGCTAAATGTTATTGTAATCATTTAATCGTCTTATTTTATTCTATAGTTTTGATGTATTCATAATTTATGTTGATACTCATTAGTGTATATTGTACATTATTTTAGTATTGTATTTATTTATGTCAGGGGCACCTGGGAGAACAGACTGCTGAAGGTGCTCCCTGGTTAAATAAAGCTCATCATCAACTTACGTTAACAGAAGGTAGCAGGTTATGGTGATTACTGCTCCTGGAAGAGACAACGCCAGACCCACGTATGTGAGGATTTGTAACAAGTCGACTTCACTTTGAGGCTATTTTAAGAGAATATAAAGAAGAACAGGTCAATCAGAGAATAATTCCATAATAGTCGCGCAAAGAGCAGGTACAAGCTTTCATTGGCAATCTGGGTCAAGAAAACATCTTATGCCTGTAACTTTGGGTGGAAAAGTTAATTAAGGCTGCGTTCTTTAGGTTTCGTCTTTTCACAGTCCCCATCCAAAGGACTCTTTCCAAGTAAATGATGCACTTAGGTCGTATAGTCGTTGGCGTACGTGCATATAACGAGGCTCGGTCAGATAGGTCTTAGAGTGAAATAAAAAAGTGCCCTTCTCAGTGTTAGTTACGAATAGTAAAAGCAACACAGGATTCCTCATTGATAGGAAGTTACTTCTTGAGTTTCAAAGAGACGCAGTCTTAGAGGTTTAATTTAGAGCTGCAAGGAAATTCAAGTCATATATGGCAGCTGCCCTCGGAGACAGAAGCTCAGAGTTGGGTAAAGAGAGCTGTCAGTTAAACAATATCACTCTTGATTATTGTTACTATGTACCATCCTCGATAGAATAACTGATTATTACTTTAATTATGATTTTTTTTTTTAATAGTATAAAGTAGGTGCACCATCTAAACTTACCAGCCCTGAGCTAGTGTCAGTGAAGTCCATGAGAACAGCAAAATGTGTCATGTGATTGCAGACGCACACTGTTTCTGAGCTGGTGATTTTCTCTGTATGACAGCCTTCCCCTGACCAGCCTTCGGTACTAAACAAATTTCAGAGCCTCTAGTCTGACTGCAGACATTAGTTTCAAGTGAAGACCGGAGCAATGAGGAAAGGGGATGGAGAGACGTATTCCGGTACATAGTGATTGGTCATTTCCCAGTTGCTTTGAGCTTCTTTACCAAACGTTCTGTCAAATAAGGCTGGATGCAAACTTTCTTGTGAAAATGAGATCTCAGTCGTTTGCAACTTCAACTAATATCCGTCTGAAAAACTTTGAGCGAGGACTCGTTTTGAAGAGGAGGTTGAACTGAATTTGGGAAATGGCCTAATATGGTTGCAGGGTTGTTGACAATGGGTTTTCCCCTCTTTTCTCTCCCTTCCACCTCAATTGACGAGTTTTGATTCAAGATATTCTAAAAGAATCATGAATGCAAAGTGGAACAAAATTACTTCCTTACTTGTCTACTGAGTAGTTCCAAAAGACGCATTTTCTTTTCTTCCCCGCAGGCTGAAAAAAAAAAATACAATGGGCATAAGCAAATGCCCGTCTTTACTCCAACGTTATTAACGCTAATAATGGTGACGTTGGTGATGCCTTAGCTTGTGACGTAGGAATTACGTCCACCTAGGATTGCGGATTTTCTCTAAAACATGTTACAGGAGTCGACTATAAAGTGATCAAGAACAATAGAAGAAGGTGGCCTAGGTAAAAGAAAAATCCTGCTTGTAAAAATATTGTCGCCATATCAACATTAATTTCTGACCCTCAATTGTTCCCTGGTAATTCCTTTCAACAGTCGCCAAGCTTAGTGGCGCTTAATTTTTAATATTGGTTAAGACCATTGCTGATTATTTAATCACGTTTTGGTTCCCTTTTCTCCGGAAATATTCCCCTTGCATAATATGTCAAACGGCGAAAACATGCAGAGCTAGATCTCAGCTCAACTATTGAATTTTGGAGGGGAAGCTGAAACTCTCATCGCATATTTATTCCACCAACATCATAATCATGATATTCACTAGCTACCAGCTCACATCAGTTTTTTCGTTAATTCTCTTACTGTTCTTTTAATGGATTATACCCCTTAGCGAGACTGATCTTACCTTAATGTTCTTGAACACCAAGGTGATATTTTTTAGCAACATCTCTGGTCGAGGGTACACTGAGGCTGATGCTATTATCGTGTTAAGTTCCCTGAATAAGGTAATGAGTAATAATAGAATGCAATATCCTGATCATGTAGCTATACCTTGATATACTTAGGTGTGATTTATAACACATAACAAGAAACGTAAAATGCAGCTGCAATGAAAATAACATCTCAATGACAGACCTAGTCAATAAAAAGACCCCTGAGCAAAACAAATCGAAACCTTGCCGAGTCGGTACTAAAAGATTAATCCTTTAATTTCTTTCAAGAGAAATTTACGGTTTCTTCTATCCAGCCTTTACCCTGGAACCCGGCCATTCCCGGACACCGATCAAGGTTTCATTGTAGTTTTCACATGTTTATGTGGCTTCGTTTGAGTGTAAGCTGCTTTGTTACTTATGTTTATGTCTGTTTCCCACGTTTATGTTTGAATAGATTCTTGCTACTCGTGCTTCCTCCGTTTCCCAAATTATGTGATTGCTTGTTCGAATTATTAGTTAGCGGCATAAACTGCTCTCAAAAAGTGTTTTCGGGAAGCTTTGCATTCTCTGTTGCCCGACCCTGTGCTCGCACCTGCAGAAAACATCGCCGATTGTAATACTCTGGATTTAAAATGCCTGTCGTTAAATGTCAGAGGTCTGAATAAATCTCTTAAACGCCGTCTAGTTTTTCGATGGCTACATAAACAAAAACAAGATTTCATATTCCTGCAAGAGAGCTACAGCACTGATTTATGCTCATCCACATGGGAAAACGAATGGGGTGGCAAATTGTTTTTCAGCCATGGAACAAACCATAGTAAAGGCGTGATGGTTCTAATCAACCGCTCTCTGTATCTTAAGGTTGAAAAGTGTATTTCCGACAAAACAAGGGAGGTTTATTATCTTGAAATTACTAAAAGCCGAAACTCCTCTTTTTCTTGTAAACGTTTACGCGCCAAATGACGCTAATCAACAAGTTGATTTCATCACACATCTAAACTACCAATTACAAGAGTTTGCCTTAGAGAATAAAATAATTGGCGGCGATTTTAACTGTCCACTTTTTCGGTGGAAACCCTCGCACGAAAAAAGCTTCCGTCATAAAACAAATTGAAAATCTTTGCAATTCGCATAACTTGTGCGACATTTGGCGAAGTATAAATCCCAACTTGTCTCGCCTCACTTGAAAGCCGCTTGGATTATTTCTTAGTTTCCAAAGAGTTTTGCGCTTTGACAAAGAAGTGTGAAATTTTTGGGGCTCCCGCGAAGTGATCATTCAGCTGTATCTATTCACCTGCAATCAGAGTGGGATTTAATTAAAATGGAAATGAGAGGATTTACGGTACAGTACTCAAAGAGGAAAGCAAAATCGCATAGAGACAAAGAAATTTCTCTCCAGAAAAAAGTAAACATGCCGCAAAAACAGGCCGAGGAAAACCCACATGACAAAAACATCATACTCGAATTGCAAGTAGAAAAATCTCGTCTGAAAAAAATTATGGCACATAGGACAAAAGGTGTAGAAGTAAAGTGAGATGGCATGAGGATGGTGTGGCGCAGTACAAAATACTTCTATGGCCTGGAAAAACAAAATTTCACCAATAACAATAACAAGGCTAAAAATCGCTGAAAATGTGTATACAGAAGATCAATTCGACGTTTTAGATAAGGAAAAACGCTTCTATGAATCTCTTCATAAATCCAAGAACAAAAATGCCAAAAAGTTCAAAAAGTCCACCTTCTTTAATCCAGATAACATTACTCCTTTAAACGAAGACGAAAAGCTATTCTGTGAAGGTCTAATCACTCCAGAAGAATGCTATAACGCTCTTAAGGATTTTAAAGCCGGAACAACTCCCGATACTGATGGCTTTCCTGCCGAATTTTATCGCTTCTTCTGGCCCGAAATCAATAAAGAATTGACGGAAAGTTTTAACTTTGCGTTCCAATCTCGAAAGCTGTCTATAAGCCAGAAGCGAGGTATTATCTCACTTATCCCTAAAAAATTCAAAGACAAAACTTTGCTTGAAAACCTGCGGCCTATATCACTCCTCAATGTTGACTACAAAATCGCCACCAAAGCCATCGCTAAAAGACTTGAAAAGGTTCTTCCAAGTATTATGAACCCCGATCAAACTGGTTATGTAAAAGGCCGTTACATTGGTGAGAAGGTCTGGCCAATACAAGACGTAATAGAACACACAAACTTGACAGACCAGAGAGGGATCGCTCTTTTTCTTGAATGGTCATACCTCAAAGTTGCCATAAACTTCTTTAATTTTGGTCCTGATATCCTAAACTGGTTTAGCGTATTTTACAATTACGTGTCTAGCTGTGTTTTAAACAACGGCCACGCCTCCACGTTCTTTCCTCTTCAGGGTGGTGTACGACAAGGATGTCCTTTATCAGGAGTCATTTTTGTTCTAGGCATCGAACTTTTTGGAAGAACTTTAAAAAACAACAAGTCTATCAAAGGAATTCTAGTTAACAAAGACGAAATAAAAGTAACACAACATGCTGATGATACCACTGTTTTTGTTCGTGATCGGGATTCTGTCGTCCATCTGTTAGGTATCCTAGAAAATTTTAGCTTTCTTTCTGGACTGGAAATAAACACAGCCCAAACTGAGGCAATGTGGCTAGGGCAATGGAAAAATAACGAAGACACGCCTTTTGGTTTTAAATGGCTAAAGGAACCAATACTCTCTCTCGGAATTTTTTTCTCGCACAATTGTAGGCATGCCGCGGAGCTAAATTTTGGCGCTAAAGTACGAGATTTGGAACAAACTTTAAACTCTAGGAAAAAAAGAAAACTCACCCTCTACGGAAAAATTAACATTGTTAAAACACTAGGGCTATCAAAACTGATATACAACGCTTCTGTTTTGGATGTCCCCAGGCAATATGTAGAACAAATAAACAAAATTACTTTCAATTTCATCTTGGACGGTAAGCGCGCAAAAGTTAAAAGAAGCACAATCATAGGAGAAAGAGCGAAAGGTGGGTGAAAAATGTGCGACTTTGCAATCATGGAGAAAACTTTGAAAATTGCGTGGATTAAAAGAATCCAAAACGAGGGCACCTCTTCTTGGAAAATTATTCCTGACTTCATGGTCCAACAATACGGTAAATCAGTGGCTTCATAGCTCAGTTGGTTAGAGCATCGCACCGGTAATCGCGAGGTCACGGGTTCAAACCCCGTTGAAGTCCTGAATTTTATTCAGGCTTCTTAATTTCTTTTCGCAATTGCATAAATTGCGTTCACAACTGCGAGGATCATTCTTCATTTGATTTCATTTCCGCAGTTCATATATGATTCATTTCATATATCATGCACACTCATTTCTTTCACGGGAACATATATGAACCCACAATTGACCTGCTCCCAACGTCAGTGGCTTCATAGCTCAGTTGGTTAGAGCATCGCACCGGTAATCGCGAGGTCACGGGTTCAAACCTCGTTGAAGTCCTGAATTTTTTTCAAATTTTTTTCAGGCTTCTTTTCGCAATTGCATAAATTGCGTTCACAATTGCGAGGATCATTCTTCATTTGATAACCTCTCTTTCTTGACCAAGTGCAATTACGACACTAGTTTGCTCTCACTGGAACACCTTCCCTCTTTCTACCGATCAATTCTTATGTATTGGCATGATTTTAAAAACTCGAAAAAGTGAAGCAGACCTTAAAAATGAAATTCTCAGGAATAATCGCAATATTTTAATAAATAAGAAACCAGTTTTCTACAAAAGATAGTTTTCGCACAAGATCGTCTACATACGTGATTTATTGAACAGACATGTAAATTTCTGTAACTACTTTGAGTTCAAGACGCTGCACAACCTAGAAGTACCTTTTACTACCTTTTATGGTTTGGTAGATGCCATTCCATCTTTGTGGAAAAAACCAATAACCCAGCAGGTTCATACTAACGCTATCGAAAACCCCGTAACAAACTCCTCCACAAGTTCTATCTACTCGACAATCTTAACATTTACTTTTAAAGCGCCAACTTCCCAGACTAAAATTTTGAGACATGGCTTTACCGAAAAAATCCTTGACAGGGTATACCTGTTTCCGTTTAAAATTACAAAAGAAATCAAACTCGTAATGTTTCAGTATAAAATTATACACAACATTCTTCCCACTCAAAGTAGTTAACACCGCGATGGAATAGCTGAAAGTGACTTTTGCCCTCTGTGCAAAAATGAAATCACTTGTGTGTCCTCTGCACTGAAGTGCAGTCATTATGGAAAACATTTCAAGATTGGTGGCTTCAAAAGACCGATGACTTGCTTTCTTTGAATCAAAGTATTATACTTCATGGTTTTTTCGAAAAATCTTCATACTGGCGGGCATTGAACTACTCAATACTTATACCATCAATACCATCTTTTGTACAAGCAAAGCAAGGGTGTACTGAGCTTCCAGAGCTTCCTTCTACGACTTTCCGATAAAATTCAGACTTAAGAGCAGATTGCGGTCGGTAATAAGTGCTTATCAAACTTTCGTCTCAGATGGGCAGTACTTCTTCCTTAAAAAAAGTGCTCTATATAAATGTCATTTTGTCAACCTGCAATCACATAGAAACCCTAAAATTTTCACTGCTGCAACTTTGAAATCTCATGTAAGCAGTAATTTTCTTTATCACCTGTGTTCTATTTTGACCAAATTTGTATGTGTTCCGTGTAAATTAGGTAGAGTAGTGTTTTGTTATCCTTTGTAAGAAACTTAATTGTTGAATTAAAATATTATGAAATTAAAAAAAAAAGATTAATCCTCTTTCCAAACGTGGAATGTAAACTCTCCTCCCGCTCTTAATAGCCAGAAAGGCTTCAAGCTCAATTTCCCCAACAGTTTTGTAGTTAATATATTTATTAATAACTGGTTAGCGATCACGCTGCCCTGCTAAGGTAGCTGGTATTTGCATTGACCGATGATTGACAGGCCAAACGTCACATAGCATATTTAATACGTCCATTCTCCGGGATGTAAAAAAGTTATATATTATTGTACAACTGCGCAGTTTACTTAATGTTTTACTCGAATTTAACTGTCACATACAAGATTTCATTTGTGATGTTGGATTTGGTCCGTGCTGCCATGAAGAGCTGGTTATGAAGACGTTTGTACATGACCCCCAGTACAACTGAACCTACAGAGAGATAAAATAAACCAAAACATGCCACAATCTCTGCTCATTTCAACAGACTCTTTCTCACCAAGATGTAGGTATCTATGTAGTCTATGCTGCTTTCCGCACATGTACACTTGTTATAAAAAGACAAACAACAGTTGAAACGGCCGGAAGCGATTCCCTCGTCTCCCAAATGCACTTGTCGAGGCACCCGACCTGAACAACTTGGCCAATACACCAGAAACTTTATAGCGTAATGCGCCTACCTTTCCCACTCAACAAAGTAGCCATCGGGTTTTGAGCACCGTGCTTGATATATTCTGCACATGTCGCGATCCAAACAGCCAATCCAGTGAACAAGTATACGTAGCTGAAAGCTTTGCCTTGGCGATTGTAAACTTGGCCTTTGAGAGCTCGTCGTCCCATATAAACTTCCCTTATTGGATTGATCACTAACCAAAAATTGCGAAACTGAGGCCATTTCAAAGTTTTAAGAAAACTGCATGGACGTGTGTTGCACTAATTGGAAGCAGTATACTTCTAAGGAAAGCATAGTTACTATTTTCTTTCAGATTTTCAGCGGGAATGTTGACTGAGTTTCCTTCTTCAGTCTCACCGAAATAAAAGTCTGTCTCATTTTGGAAGAAGACTCGTTTCATCTGAAAATCTGGAAAAAAAAATAATTAAATTTTATTTTCCAGAATCTTAAAATTGTCATACATGATCCCAGTTATCTTCATGGAATTTATGCCTTTGGCCTAACCAAACCCGCGTGGCCCTCCACCTTCTGCGAATACACGAATATCTTATATGCCTTATATTGGGTTAGGATAGGCATTTGAAGTTCACTATAGTCCCGACAGCCATAGCTTTTTGTGTATGACCCCACCAGTACTTCCAGGAACTTTCAATTAAAAACGTGGCAGCTGAACCAAAACCAAAACAAAACAGTTATAGCAAACTTCTCTTTACATTTCGTTACCTTTATGTCATTTCGTAACGTGGCTAATGGCGATAATATTTCTGATGGCAATGACGATACGTAAACAGTATATTAAGGTCTTAGATTGTACAGTCCCAACCCTGTTGACCAACAGCGTCCAGCATATCTTACCAGCATCCAGCATATTCTGTAAGATTTAGTAAGCTTTTGGCTGCCTGGATCCTTTAGCCCTTAAATGGTACTGAATTATATATATATATTTTTAAATGTTTCTTTTTTTTTTGTTTGTTTGTTTCTACCTGCAATTATTTTTGGTACAAGGTTATTTTTGTTGTCTGGGGGCACAAGATAAGATAAGATAAGATAAGATAATTTATTTGTCAAATACACAGGGAAGGGTTACCAGTCTCCCGAGCTGGAGGCTCATGTTAAAAGTGATTGACAATTAATAAACTATGAATTAGGAATGCTAAAAATCTAAAATTGCCGCATATTGATGTATAGATAAAATAAATAGAAAGGGAAGGCTAATTAAAAAATACAAATAAAAAAATCACTAAAAATGTGCATAATTAATTAATTAATTAATTAGTTAATTAATTGAAAAGAGATAATAAATGCAGTTATTGCATTGACATCCAATAAAATTTTGTTTCTTTAAATGGCTAAGAAAGGATGCAACATTCTGTTTCTTCTTTACGGATGCTGGTAGTCGGTTCCATATACGGGATATAATAAAAGAAAACAAACCATGGAGGAACTTGCTATTATAAGGGCTTTGTTCCACGTTTACCCCATTATTTCTAAGATTGTAAGGAGTGATACGGGGTACAACTTTTTGGGTACGTTTGGACACCGCGTTGAATGTTGTTGGAAGACATGCTAGGAGTTGTTGGATGTTATACGTTGTTGTTCCAACTGGATTTGATTGAACTGATCCTAGCTATTAAAGTCACATTATACGAATTGAATGATTGTCTAATTGACGGGTACGTAGTGCAGGATGGATAACTCGAGTGAAATTTTCGCTGCCATGGGTCGCCGTGGCTGTATACTGAGACGACCATGTTAAAGGGGCAATGTCACGCTATTTGACAACTTTATAAAAAGCTAAAAGATGTCTTCGCATCAATTGACTTCCAAAAATAATGGTCTAGTTTTGTTATTAAAGACTATTTCAAAGGTATTGAATCTGTTTCTTTTCGGAGGGCAAGGATGGAAATGGATTGAAATTTGAAAAACTTAATCAATGCTACCGTCTTCAAAAATCATTAAGAAATTTATTATGGTTCACTGGAAAATCTGGACCATTTACAGAGTTAATGAAATGTCTGTGAATCTTAAATTTACAGACTTTTTATGAGAGTTCAAATCTGACCTACTTTTACATATGGCATACAAAATATCTGTAAAATCATGTTTATAGATATTTTATACACTTTTTGTGGTATTCCTTTTTAGAATGTTTATGAAATGATTATGAAATTTAACTGCTGAAATAAGAAGGAAAACTGAAAAATTTACAGACTGAACAAAATCTCTGAAGAATGTTTGTAAATTTAACATTTACAAAGATTTTCTATGGTTATTTTATCCACTAAAATCTCTGTAAATCGGTACAAGTATAGCATTTTAAAATCTCTGTAAATTCACACAAGGAGGACATAACCCCCATGATGCGGGGTTAAGTTAACTGAGTTACTACTGTTGGAGTTATTATAACGCCAAAAGGGTAGTGTGCGGCTTTCGTCTTGGATTTGAACAGCGTTTGTTTTTAAATGGCAAGCAGTGCGCGCGGCAAAGAAGGACGGCCTCAAAACTATTTCCTCGCCAAGTTTGTGCTTCCCGAGCGCCTGGGCTGATTTCCCTTTCGGGCGCCATAAGCATTGGCCGTTTGGCCGAGAGGCAAAGTGTTTAAAAATAAAAGGTAGTTAAGTGCCAAAGAGTCGTTTGAAAGACAAACCATACTTTTTCGGCTTAGCCCTTCACTGGAGGTATGAAGATGATTTGAAATTGCGTACTATTGTTCTTTATTATCTTCTGACCGAGAGGGAGCTCGAGGGAGTTGGGTTAGACTTGGGCATGCGCAAACGAGCTCATTCCCGGTAGGCAATTCGTAGTTTTGGCGCCCGTTTCAACTCAAACTTCGACTCGTGGAAGACAGTTTGGGAGGAATTTCTCCCACTTCGAATGGCTTTTTACCTCAAGATCTTAGAATGATGGAATTTAATAGTTTTACAACGTATATGCGACCGGTTGGCAAGCTTCTTCCACGGTAATCGAGTGCTGTTGGTTCAAGTTTTTGGTCTCCATGTTCAGTGATGGTTGCCTTGGTCTGCTGTAGATTTCAAAGGTAAGCATATTGGCCATTTTAGACTGTAATATTTCCAATATATAGTACTGGCTGGGTGTATGTATCTTAAATAGCTTGCTATACGAAGAAAATACAAGTGGCTAGTGGTATTTTCCACGGTATAATTTATATGCACCACTCGAAAGCATTGCATAACTACAGTAGTACGTGCAGCTGTATAAAATTATGCTATCTTGCTAATTCATTACCGTGTTTGTTCTTAATATAAGCAAGGGTTAAGCTTACTGCATGTGCAGGTAAGGAATCGTAGCTAAGATTGCGGCAAACTAGGTGCTCAACTGGCTCACACTTGATTAGATCCATTGATTTACCTGTAGTTGGTGGCAAAGTGAGCTTTTGGTGTGATCATAAATTAATGTACTTGTACTTAAACTCAATTATAAATTTTGCTTTCCAAGTGCCTCTAAATTAGATGACAAGACTCCACAAAGTCCCATCCACTAATTACGTATACACTTACCAAATAATGTAAGACCCAAACTCTGTTTCGGGAGCAGGGTTAGCACAACAGTAATACAATGATTGTATTTAATTATGTATGGAACTGTGTGGACATCTTTTGAAATTAGCTTTCCAATTTAAAGGCCTATTTTTCTCCCTTGATCCAATGTTGGCATCTGTTTTTGTATAGGTAATCACATGATTTCGAGTGCAATTTGGAATAAATAAGCACGAGTAAATTTTTCAAAGACTCACAAAATTGCACGAGCCCGTAGGGCGAGTGCAATTTGTGGTCTTTGAAAAAATTTACAAGTGCTTATTTATTCCATATTGCACGAGAAAAATCATGTGATTACTTATTAATAATATACATGGAAAAATTGCGAGATAGCTTCTTAAGGGCCCATTAAAGTATCTTTTGATGCCGTTGCTAGGGAAAAATCAATTTGCTATAACTCTGCACATGTGTGCTTCAACTGGACCAAATTTGGACAATAGCCATAGGGAGCTAAAATGGATCAGTTCATGACGTCACTGAACCACGCCCAAGGTCACGTGACCAGAAACAGAAAAATGCATTTGAACTAAATGGCTTAACTTTTTTTCCCGCATTTTCTGTACAATAACAATTCAAAAGCCGTTTTGAATAGATTTAAGCATGCGTTTTGGCTTGTGATAAAAATGAAAAAATGAGAACGGAAAATGTGCTTCTTTGACCACTCTTTTGCGAATATTTTTTTTGTTTTTCATTTTTTTGCAAAACCCATGCTTGAATTCCTAGAAAATGCGACGTTCTTTCGAATTGTTTTCAAATTCAGCAACTACAATTATCATTCGAGGAGAAAAGTACTTTTTTTGCTGCACCGGAAGTGGTGAGCAGATTTTCAGCGGCCTGGGCCTAAGCATTGTTAGCCAGGCCGGTTCCATTTCATTCGACGTTTGTGTTCGAAAACAGAATGCTCGTGATGACGAAAAGGAGCTGAAAAAAGCATATCTCCATGCTTCTAATGGTATATTTGTCAATTTCGGTAGTGGAAATGTACTTTTCAAACCGTTGGTGATGCTGTGGATCATGAAACACTCATTATTAGGTAAGTTTACGTAATTTATTGACATTTCATTGAACATAACTGCGTGATAAATTCGCTTGCACTAAATGTGGTTTTAACTTTTACCTCATTGTGACATGACTAGTTTTACTTCTCATCTGAGATAATCTGATTTACGTTCATTTGTATGAAAAAATTTACAACAACGCGTTTCATTTAAATAAATTACCGGGGTATAAGCGTTCCACCCCTCTGCTCCTCTCGAGCCTTTTGCGCGATTCAGGACGGGTAAAATTTACACGGTGTGTTGTAATACTTCTGCTCTTTCTTTCATCTTTGCCAGGATGTTCAATGATGACTTATCTCCACGTCGAACTGCTTCAGTTCTTGCTTCTTGCACGCTCCAGTCGGCGATCCTTTTGTGAACGGCGCAATCCATTCAACATAAATATGGATCCACTAAGTGGAACTGACGTGATCCTGTCCGAGAGCTCCGAGAGTTTGTCATAATCTTTGAAATATTGGCCATTCAGCAACGAATGAAAGACCGACGAAATTACGTATTGCAGATCTTAGACGAGTTGTGGCTTTAACGACAGGAATGCTACACTTCAAGTTGACTTTTTCACACATCAACTACACTCGAAGCCGAACTCTTCAACTGTGCTTTGTTTTACCGACCCGAGCAAAATTCAAATTCAGTTTAGTTGTTACAGTCACAGTGTTGAAGATTACGTAAAATACTGTCAACTAAGTTCTCAAGCTAGGTTGATGTTGTAAGGAGAAGTTGTCCATCACAAGTTTCAAGCTCAACATTATCACTAAGGTTTTCTATCGAGCATTTTAGATGTAAGAAATCAATTATTGAGATATTGTTGCATTCAAGCATAATTTACAAGCCTCCTTGCTCACCGTCTGCTGCTCCATGCGGTCTTGCTCTCCCAGTTGCAGTTTAGTGGCCTCGATAGCTTCGTTTTTTGTGTGTTATATCCCGGTCTAAACAGTGGTCGTAGTTTCTCAGGTTCGGAAGGACAGTTCACGGATACAGGCTCACAGGGTCGCACAGTTTTATAGTAAAAGACGTAAGAGAGTTTTGGAGCGGCCAAACACGCCGCAAAGTCAGAGTTCTTTGAAGTTTGCAGTTGATGAAAGCGTAATACTAATTCCAGTTTGTGTCTCCGCATCTTAAAGATTTCGATTCCCAACCTGACACTAGAAATCCTGTAGAGATCTTGTACTGTCAACTATTCGAGATTTCCTGGTCGACATGCAGCCATCGCGTCGGCTTTTTGTTTACGTCCGTACATTGATGACATTTTCAAGCAAACACTAAAGTTTAAAAAATAAAGGCACGACCCACGTGTTGTAACCATAAAGCAGAAAGTTTATCAATAAAATGTAAACGAAAAGTTTTTCTCGTGTTGTTGCAACGAAGTAAAAAAACAGTCACCTGCGACTTGAATCGGCGACGGACCGGCGCCGAAAAAAAGCGCGCGAAAATATTTTGGCTGACCGGAAGTGAATTTGCTCTTGGGTAGCAACCGCGTAGCTTAGCAACGAGATACTTTAATGGGCCCTTAACGTTACAGAAGCAATGCAACGAACTTAGGTGAACCAAAACAACAGTTTTCTCGATGTTTTAACGCGTTTTTAACTGTAAAAACTGGCTAAACAATTACAGGCTATAGCTATAAGGCTACTTTGTTTGCTAAGTGTCTATCAAGTGCTGTAATCATTACCTTCAGGCTTTCTAGTTCGTTATCTTCGCCTTGTTTGTTTATTAATCTCGGCGTCACTCCATCAACGGACTCGT
>JAEMWC010000836.1:75000-125000 GCA_016490735.1 Pachyseris speciosa | reverse complement strand
TTAAATAAGCTACACGTATGCCTAAAAATCATGATTTCCAAGTTGTAATTTTTAGGAGCCCGTAGTTTGTATAAGCCCCAATGGTTTCTTTATGGACATCCTCGCCATTATGTTTCTCATTCTTTTGTTATTTATTTATCTTTTGTATTTTAATACATATTTATCTTGTAACAATGTGTAAGAAATATGGAAAAAAATAAATTGAAACTGTTCAAATTGCCTGCTCCAAAAAAAAAAAAAAACATTCATCTCTCCTATAAATAAAAATTAATGTGACCTGCAGTACAAGCATTTTTTTCTTCTAGCCAATCTGGTATCGTACATAATTATGTGCTACATAGAGTCCTTTGAAGTTTACCCCCTAATAGTAATTTCCTTTTCATACCTTATACATTCTACTGTAACAGAGTAAGGTACATGTACTTGTCTTTGCCACCACATTAACTCTACTCAATTTTTTTTTGCCTTTATGCAAACTGTAATAAGTTAAGCCTATACTAAGCATAAAATAGCCTCCACAGTGAAGTCTTATTGTCCATGCTTTTCCTTGAAGATATAATGTATAATGTTACAATGCATGTAAGTTATGGAAGCTTTTCACAGCCAATAACAGTCCCTAGTCCAGGCAAACCAAGTCTTTAAAATAATAAAATTAATCTTTGTGTACGGTTGACCCACCGATTCTTTCCTTATTGATGGTCTATCCAGTGCTGACCAATTGATGCACATACAGTACACTGTAATAGTCTCCTATGCAGCTGTTACTTACATGTTAGTCGTAGTCTCCCTCCCCACCAACATCTGCTGAACGGAGCCGGACATTCCCTTCCCAGGAACTGACTAATCACATCATGGCTGTTAAATTTTGGTGGCTACATGTAAGTTCCTGTAGCCTCCTTTGCAGCCATTTTTGTCAGTTCTCTTCTCCCTCCAGATTGAATACTTAGACACAATGGGAATGGAATTTCCAGCTTAGTTCACCAGACATTAGTGAGGAGGGATTAAGGACAGACCCAAACAACAGCTGCAAAGGAGGCTAATGCACATAAGGGATGTTTTCAACATTAAGGAATACATGTACATGTATATCTATATGCGTAGATACATAATTATATTATGTGTTGTATCATACAAATCAAATGCTAGCATTTTCTTTGTTCCTTCAATCAGTTTAGTTCATTTAAAGTCTTTTTTTTTTTCTTTTACAGAAAGAAAAAAAGCACATCAGAGTATCAAGGACACCAGCTTCATTGCCAAAGGAATTTGTCTTGGGTGGTCATCTATTTATGGTCTGGGAAAAGCCATCAGTATAATTTTATCCTGATGAGTGGCAACTCTGTGATCATCTGTCAGTCAACTGCAGCCTGTTGACATCCTAAAACATTTTGTTTTCTTTAAACCAAGTTTTTTCATTTCCTTAAGGATGAAAAATTAAACATCATAACATTACATGTACAGTACCGGTTAAAAGTAAGTTGACAGTCTCAACTCGATCCTCACGAGAATCAAGTATTGAGGATCGAGTCGAGAATCGACACTCGATTCACTCGAAACTCAACTCGATCCTCGTTCCTCGATTGTCGCAGGAAGCACTCTATTGTTATTCATCGAGTACGTGATTCGACTTTCCGAGTTCTTGAGGAAAGAACGTAGTTGTTCTGTATGGACACTTATGTAGACACTACAACAATTTCCGTTCGAACAACGTAACAAATTCAAGCTAAAGGACAGTGCGGTGACAAATACTGTCAAAAGTCATTTAGGTTTTGAGGACGCAGTGTACTTCTCGAGGAAATACAGCCTCCCACGCAGTTGTTTTTAGGGGACTGGTATTTCACCTCCTCCCCACAAACGCCTGCTTACCCGAAGCCAACATTCCTTTCCCGCCGCTTGGCCAATCACATTTTACCTACTAAATTCTGGAAGGTTGACCTTGGCCTCGCGGGAATTATAGTTTAACATTGCAGAGACAGAGCTTGAGCGAGCTCTGATTACTGTGTACTCTGCGTTCATTATTCCTCTTTGAATGCCTATCAACTGACTTCAATTTAAGAATTTGTCAGATGAAATAGTGACATTTTCGTCAATTTGCCCACTAGTTACGATAGCCACTTATTTATCGCCGCTACTCCTGGTCCTGTTGTAGCTGTTGAGGTCACCTCTCGTGAATTTGATGAAGGGCCAAGTCAGTTATTTAAGAAGTATTGGCGTATCGTCGGTTAGTCTGAGTAATTTGGAGGAAGGAGACTGCCATCGGTAGATCACAGCGTGCAATGGATCGGGCAAGCGGCGAGGCAGCAAGCTACATAATTTTACCGTCCGCTTCGCTTGAACTGAATAAAAAAAGCAGACGAATTGGCATAGTCTCTGTCACCGGTGTTTGATAACCTATGGCCGCTTCTCCAGGACTTTTTGGGGTCGTGGTGTGGGCGAATTTCATCTGATTTAATGCAGGACCATGAGAGATCCAGCTTTGTTGTTGTGCCATGTGTGATAATTTCACGCCGGTTTATTACTCTACGTTTGATGGACTGATAAATGCTTCAGATCTGTAACTCGGTCGCGTCTAAATTCTTATTCGCGTTTACAAGTTTTAAAGGTCTCTTACATTCGTAAGACATCGTATTACTCAAAAACAAATCGGCTCCAGTGCTTTGATTCGTTTACTAATTCGCGAGAGAAAGAAACACGCATTAGGTTCAATAATTTTACTTGTCAGCGTTTGCCAGTTGCTCGATCGTGATTTCCTAGGACGCCCACGAGCCAAACAATGGGAAAGGAATGTTGGCTTCGGGTAAGCAGGCGTTAGTGGGGAGGAGGTGAAATACGAGTCCCCTAAAAACGACTGCGTAGGAGGCTAGAGGAAATATCGCATACTGCATAAAAAAAAAAAAAAAAAAAACAAGGTCAAAAGACATTTACGGTAGTTTCTTTTGAGGTCTCAGCGTTGTGCTTTTCTACATAAAAATTCCGATGCTAAATTTTGAACCATTTATATGGCCGCTCGTTCATAAGCGCAACGAATCAAGATCGCTGCGGTTCATCGCGGACACTGTCATCAAAAGCGATCAAAATTTCGAGAAAGCCGGCTATTTGTCAACGAAAATGCACAGTGTAAAATGCAAAGAATCAAGATCGCTGCGGTTCATCGCGGACACTGTCATCAAAAGCGATCAAAATTTCGAGAAAGCCGGCTATTTGTCAACAAAAATGCACAGTGTACAAGTAGGCGAATAGTGTAGTCGCTAGCCAGTAGCTGATGGCTAGCGTAAGGAATTCAAAAAATCGAACAAGTTTCGACAAACCTGCACTCATCGACCACAAGGACGCAAACAAGACATGGTAGCTTATCGTATGTAGAACGCCAACTTTCAAGAAACATCGCCGAGATGATCTTCACTCTTCGGCCAAAAATAGCCCAAAGTAAACATTAAAAAAAATAGACTTGACAGACACCGCACGTGAGAACAGAAAATTTGCATACCATAACGAATTACACACATTTGTGTTTCAAGTTTGGAGGAGTTACATTGTAAAATTTATTCTTAAGAACGGTCGAAGAAAATCCTGTTTCAACGAAATAAAGTTACGAACGAGCACCATTAGTGAACACATGTATTGACACGTACGCATATCGAATTTCATCTTAAAATTATGCGCGTCTGTGACAAAAACATGCAACGCTCAGTCGGCCAAGTTTTATTCATCGAACATCTGTTACTTATTGGGAGATATTGTAGTGGTGTGGTCAGTCCTTGGCCATTCTGTTCTTTCTCAAGCGTTGATTTCTGTGAATCTGCCCATCTGTCAAAGAGGTTGAATTACATTTAGAAACATCGCTTACTGAATGACTACTCTTGCATCGTTTGCTTTCCTTCAAGTAGCTGAAGTTGCTTTTCAAGATGTCATCCCCAATTTGCTCGAGAGGTCTATTGAGTGATCAGCCAAGTGACAAGCTCATTATCTCTGATCTTGCGAGACGCGATCCTCGACTCGCAATGCTCAAAACTCGCAGGAATCGAGTATCGAGGATCAAGTCGAGAATCGAGACTCGAAAGAGACTGTCAACTTACTTTTAACTGGTACTGTACATGTATATCATAAAGAAAACATTAGCTTGATGAAACCTTCAGTTGAATAGCACTTGGTTAATTGTGTCTGAGAGGGCTCTGGTGACTTCTATTTTATGTACAGTGTGCCTCTGAGTGACACCTCATAGAGTTCAGTATAACATAAAGAAAGGTTGCTCTTTCTATCTGGTTATTCCCTCTTAACACACCTCATACAGTTCAGTGTAACATTCATGTAATCTCTCTTTCTCTCTCTCTAGTTTAACCCCTCTGAACTGGCGGGTGGCACGCCTCATACAGTTCAGTGTAACATACATGTAATCTCTCTTTCCCTCTAGTTTAACCCCTCTGAACTGTGGCACGCCTCACACAGTTCAATGTAACATTCATGTAATCTCTCTTTCTCTCTATCTAGTTTAATTCCTCTGAACTGGCGGGTGGCACGCCTTATACAGTTCAGTGTTACATACATGTAATCTCTCTTTCTCTCTATCTAGTTTAATTCCTCTGAACTGGCGGGTGGCACGCCTTATACAGTTCAGTGTAACGTACATGTAATCTCTCTTTCTCTCTGTCTAGTTTAACCCCTCTGAACTGGCGGGTGGCACGCCTCATACAGTTCAGTGTAACATACATGTAATTTTTCGTTCTCTCTATCTAGTTTAATCCCTCTGAACTGGCGGGTGGCACGCCTCATACAGTTCAGTGTAACGTACATGTAATCTCTCTTTCTCTCTAGTTTAACCCCTCTGAACTGGCAGGTGGAACGCCTCATACAGTTCTCTCTTTCTCTCTATCTAGTTTAATTCCTCTGAACTGGCGGGTGGCACGCCTCATACAGTTCTCTCTTTCTCTCTATCTAGTTTAATTCCTCTGAACTGGCGGGTGGCACGCCTCATACAGTTCAGTGTAACATACATGTAATTTTTCGTTCTCTCTATCTAGTTTAATCCCTCTGAACTGGCGGGTGGCACGCCTCATACAGTTCAGTGTAACGTACATGTAATCTCTCTTTCTCTCTAATTTAACCCCTCTGAACTGGCAGGTGGAACGCCTCATACAGTTCTCTCTTTCTCTCTATCTACTTTAACCCCTCTGAACTGGCGGGTGGCACGCCTCATACAGTTCTCTCTTTCTCTCTATCTAGTTTAATTCCTCTGAACTGGCAGGTGGAACGCCTCAAACAGTTCAATGTAACATTCATGTAATCTTTCTTTCTCTCTATCTAGTTTAATCCCTCCGAACTGGCGGGTGGCACGCCTTATACAGTTCAGTGTAACATACATGTAATCTTTCTTTCTCTCTATCTAGTTTAATCCCTCCGAACTGGCGGGTGGCACGCCTTATACAGTTCAGTGTATCATACATGTAATTTTTCGTTCTCTCTATCTAGTTTAATCCCTCTGAACTGGCGGTTGGCACGCCTCATACAGTTCAGTGTAACGTACATGTAATCTCTCTTTCTCTCTAATTTAACCCCTCTGAACTGGCAGGTGGAACGCCTCATACCGTTCTCTCTTTCTCTCTATCTACTTTAACCCCTCTGAACTGGCGGGTGGCACGCCTCATACAGTTCTCTCTTTCTCTCTATCTAGTTTAATTCCTCTGAACTGGCGGGTGGCACGCCTCATACAGTTCAGTGTAACATACATGTAATCTCTCTTTCCCTCTAGTTTAACCCCTCTGAACTGGCAGGTGGAACGCCTCAAACAGTTCAATGTAACATTCATGTAATCTTTCTTTCTCTCTATCTAGTTTAATCCCTCCGAACTGGCGGGTGGCACGCCTTATACAGTTCAGTGTAACATACATGTAATCTCTCTTTCTCTCTATCTAGTTTAATTCCTCTGAACTGGCGGGTGGCACGCCTCATACAGTTCAGTGTAACATGAAATTTCTCATTCTGTCTATCTAGTTTAACCCCTCTGAACTGGCGGGTGGCACGCCTTATACAGTTCAGTAACATACTTGTAATTTTGCGTTCTCTCTATCTAGTTTAATTCCTCTGAACTGGCGGGTGGCACGCATCATACAGTTCAGTGTGACATACATGTAATCTCTCTTTCTCTCTGTCTAGTTTAACCCCTCTGAACTGGCGGGTGGCACGCCTCGTACAGTTTAGTGTAACATAAAACATTAGTAACTCCAATTGCGAGTTATACCAGCAGCCGTTTGGAATGAAAATATAATTTTCCAGTGTTTGTAAGAAACGATAAAGCTAAGGGACGTAAATTATACAACTTCTGCGGCAATTGCAATAGAAAGGATACCTTTTTCATGCCGTTCAATGTTCAGTGGCGATGAACTGGCAAGCTCGGCCCTGAAAAATTCACGGCCACTGACGTTTTTAGCGTTTTTCAGGTCGCTTTAGTACCAGCTCGTTTTTGCAAAGAAAACGTTAACATTTTGCAATAAAATACATATCTTTTGAAGATATTGTGTGCACTTTATTTATCGACAGACACTTTGTGGTCCAGCTTTTGTTCAGTTTTTATAGACATTTTGTTGGGATTTTGTGTTCTGGCGTTTCATCCTGGTTTGTTTCCCTCTGTCTTTTACAGAGAAAATATGAAGATTTTGCTGAGATTTCATATGGTACTCCTTGTATATTTTACAAACATTACACCCACTTTTTATTAACATTGTGTGCTTTTCATTTGTGTACATTTTATTAACATTTCATGCAGTTATTTTGGTTTGATTTTTAGGAAGATTTTATGGACATTTTATGTTCTTTATTTTACAGAGTTTTTTCCTAGAGTTTTTTTCACAGAGAATACGTTGAGATTTTACAAGGATTTTTACAAAGTTTATGAAATCTCTGTAAATTTTGCTTACAATTTACACAGAAAACATTGAGATTTCACAGACATTTAATGGGGTCTGGACGCGTAAAATTCGGTCGAATCTACAGACATTTTACAGGGTTCATAAAATCTCTGTAAGTGTGCACGTTTACAGACATTGCAATTTACAAAGGAAATGTATACATTTTACAGAGATTTAACAAACTTTTTTGAAGTCTGTAAATGGTTCAACTTTTCCAGTGGTTATCCCTTCGTGATAAAATTCATTTGATATCTTTGTCGTAGTTTTACAGAAGCATTTTGTTCATGAGTAAAGGCTCACAGTCATAATTTTAGCACAGAATTAACCTAAAACAGCAAAATCCTCGTGACGTAGCCCTTTTAATTACGCTAATAAATTTTACTTACTTAATTTATCACTCATGTTGTAAAGATGGGGAATTGTGTCACTTATTTGTTCTTCAGCAAATCTGACAACGAAATCTTCAAAACCAAGCGTTATGTAATGTGCGTTTTGGTCTTTTTCCATGTCCGTTTCCTTCGCCTGTTTGTCCCTGGTAGATACGTTCTTTAAATCTTCGATTGTCTCTTCCAACAGGGACTGTGCATTCTGCAAGCAAATAAAAACAGAGTACAGTCTTCCAAACTTTGACTGAAGAAAATGATTCATTCTATTTTTCGTGTTTAGGAAAGAGAAAGACAAAACATACTTCATAAAATGAGGAGATCATTTTGACAGCCTGTAAGTTGAATTGTTTAGTGAACAAAAGATCCAGTTTAAATCAGTAATGTTGCGGTACATATATACGTGAAAATTAAGCGCCATGCAGATTAATTGAAACAATTTTGGGTAAGTCTAAGGCATCTGTTGATAAACTTATGTACCTGTAAGGCCTCTCGCTGTCCAGTATCAAAGTCTTCGTCGATTGAAGTACAGAACTTTTCCATCTAAAAGGTGACATTACAGAGAGTTAGATCAAACACATGCTGATCAAATATGTGCTTTCCTACCATAATTTTTGTCAAACGAATTATCCAAAACATCTCTCGGCTGCTAAGCTCTTATCTTCTTTACGAACCTTAAGGTCGCATTGACACACCTCTATGTTTTTATCAATATAATAGCGTGCTTAGATATGAATTTACAGGGCGAGTTTACAATTAATTCATAGGACAGATAGGAGAACGTTCAACATTCTTACAGATTTTTCTGACGGGGCCAAGCTCCTTTCCATTACAGTTTGAGTGGAGTCTGGAAGGAAAAAATTTGTTAGGTTATTTGCTTCATGAATGTTGACATGTTCCTCTAAAGGAGCTTTAAAAGGGTAAATAATTACAGGTTTGTTTCTTCAGGAGGTCCTTTTTGAAGGACAGATGTTAGACACTATTTATTCTTATGGAAAGTACTTGGTTTAATCACTGACTCAAAAAGTGTGTGCGTGTTTCTCTTTGAGGACCTGAGACCCCGTCGCCAAGACGGTTTGTAGCCGGTCCTTGTTTGGGTATCGCTGTGTAGTATGGCACGAAGTTCTGCTTTACTGTGTTTCTCACGTGGTTAAGCGAGTGCAGAGGTAAACTTTGAGGAGAACATTTGCTGGACACTCACAGAGAGAGACACTACAAGATTTATATACCAAAACATCTGGCACTCGGTAGGGTAGTCACGCTCAAGGCAATCAGCTCAGCAAATCAAGCCCTTGCACTCTTCTCAACTGTCGCACAAAGTATTTTTCCCCAACATAATCAAAGGAAAACATGGCTAATGTGAGCATGAATTGACTAATTCAGGGCCAGATGTCATTGTCATTGCCATTGTCTTTACTATTTTTAATGTCATTTCGTTAGCATCGCCATTGTCACTATCACTATCACTGTCACTGTCACTAGCACTAGCACTAGCACTAGCACTAGCACTAGCACTAGCACTAGCACTATCACTATCACCATCACTATCACCATCACTATCACTATCACTATCACTATCACTATCACTATCACTATCACCATCACTATCACTATCACTATCACTAGCACTATCACTAGCACTAGCACTAGCACTAGCACTAGCACTAGCACTAGCACTAGCACTAGCACTAGCACTAGCACTATCACTATCACTATCACTGCCATCGCTATCGCTATCACTGTCACTATCACTATCACTAGCACTAGCACTAGCACTAGCACTATCACTAGCACTATCACTATCACTATCACTGCCATCGCTATCGCTATCACTATCACTATCACTATCACTAGCACTAGCACTAGCTCTAGCACTAGCACTAGCACTAGCACTAGCACTAGCACTAGCACTAGCACTAGCACTAGCACTAGCACTAGCACTATCACTATCATTAGTATATACCATACAAGTGAATAGTGCTTTTCGCGCGCTCTGATTGGTTAACTCGGAGGTGATTAGCAAGTACTATTCACCTCCGAGCAGCCATTGCCATTGCCATTGCCATTGCCATTGCCATTGTCAGTATCATTATTATCACTATCACTGTTATTGTTCTTGTCATTGATGATGACTTAGAGTGCAAGTTATCAACACTTACCGTTATAATTGCACGAGCACTTCTTAATCTTCAGTTTAAGAGCAGTACTGTTAGTACCGTGGCCACATTCACCCTTCATCTTGAAGAGACTCCACATTGTGCGCTTGACGTAACATTCACCACCAACGAATATGGTAAACGTTTTTAACTTTTTATTAAAATCAACAAGATCGGTATTCGAGGTCGGCATACAGGCTTTTTTCATTGTGCAGTTTTTAAACCACTCGTAAGAGAATCGTCTTATCTTTTTCCTCGGCCGGTACTCGGGTTTAATTTGTATACAAAGATCAGACACAACGCTGACTTCAATCACACGAGAAGAGTTTCCTGCAACTGGAGAGAGAAATTAATAGGCGTGATTTAAAGTCAAAATAAAAATCAACAGAAACTCAAAAACATATTATTGGAAACTTACATGGCTTAACACCACAAACGTTGACAAAATGATTGTTTTTGTCCTAGTATGACGTGTGATATTTTTGTGCTAGTATGCTGCTCGGTCTCAGTTCTTTACTGAAAGTTTCCTGTCCATGACTGGACGAATGTTGTTTCTTACATGAAT
The DNA here is from genome assembly GCA_016490735.1 of Pachyseris speciosa. NCBI lineage: Eukaryota > Metazoa > Cnidaria > Anthozoa > Scleractinia > Pachyseridae > Pachyseris > Pachyseris speciosa. The sequence goes on along the minus strand of JAEMWC010000836.1, from coordinate 114,997 downwards.
GCTGATCTCATCAGAATTAGTGGTGTTTCGATAACCGTCTGCTTTTGAACCCTGACAAAACTAAGCTTATCGTCTACGGAACCCTGAAAAAACCTCTCGGATATTCAACACCGGATATTCAAGACCTAACACATGTGCATGTCGTCAAAGACTTCGGCGTGATTTCCGATGCGAACCTTACTTTCCACGATCATATCGTTCAAAACAGTCCCTTCCTGCTTCTCTCGGTTAGCTCAAAGCAGTCGTGTGAAACACGTGTTCGATAGACGACTTTAAACACCAATACATAATTAACACCTTAGTTTTTAGTAAAATATTTTAGTTATCATCAGTTGTCCAACGCAGTGGACTCTAATCTCCTCAAGCTTCAGGCGGCTCAGAACTTCGCAGCGCAGATTATCTGTGGCTCTAGAGAATTCGACCACGTCACATCCCTTTTAAAAGAACTAAGATGTATTCCTATTAAATCGCAGCTATATGTCCGCGACGCCGTGCTTGCTTTCAAGTGCATGACTGGCTCTGCCCAATATTACCTTTCGTCGCAGCTCGTAAAACGTGATGACGTGAGCGGTCGCAAGACTCGGAGTTCACAACTCTTACAAACCCCCTTTTTAAATAGAAAACTGGACAAAGAACTTTTTATTACCGCGGGGTTACGCAGATCACAACGCAACGTGTTCTGCCTGATTGGGCTATAGGGGAATCCTTGTTTACAATATTTGCCTCATTAGCATGAACAATTCAGTTTCTGATGGAGCTACAAATAAATCAGTTCTGAATATTGAAAGGTCGTGGTATGAATAACTCTGCCAGTGAATATGAGCCTCATGTATTGAATACTTTTTGTGCAACGCGGGTTTAAAAACTCAACATTTTGCAAAGAATGTATGAGCTCATTAGTGCTTTTGCCACCCAGAAATTTTGCAGTTTTTGGAAGACAATATCTCCTTGAATACTATACCTAAAGAGTTAAAAGTTTCACAATGTATTAAATTTCACTAGCTCTTTAGCTGCCTGGAGTCAAATCACATCTAACATGTTTCCTTCTGTAAGCAAAGCCGTATGCAAATGAGCAAAAATGTAAACAATGACGTCAGCATGAATCCCTCGATTTGCATAACGTCTCCCCCAATCAGATGATTGACGCGACAGAAATACCCAAAACCCCTGCGAAGTTTGCAAAACACGCAGCGCGATACAACGAATTTTTCGCTGCAACGTACACAAATTGTAAACGTATAAAAATAGTGGAAAACGCAACAACACATTAAACTGATGACGGCATGAGTCATGTCGAAACATGTCTTTAAAGATATGTATCGTGAGCCTCAAATTTATCTTAATGCAATTAGATCTGTGGTAATAGCGGAGCTCCGGCGGCCCTTCGGGCCGCCAAGCGAAGCACCATTGTTAAGAAAATATGGTAATCTATCTATTCGAGAAAATTTGGTTTTGGCCACCGTACGTACGTCGTACGTCCGTATCGTCCGCCCTTCCATGTATGCGACGTGAAATGTCCCATTAATTGTGTGTTGTAACCCGCGTTTTGTGTACATCTTTTTGTGTACATCTTTTGATATTGGACGTCAATGTTATGGCCAATTGACACCTGTCAAAACAAGGTATCCGCTGACCAGTAGTACGTGCCATATCGCGGGCTCAAGTTAAGACCTCAGCGAGGTCAGCTTTTATTAATGAAGTTCACCACTAGCCAGATACTGGTTTTTGATTGGATCGCAGGCTCAAGCCAAATCCAGGCTTAATTTTTCGCGCGCTTTCTGCGGCTTGAGATTTCACATTTAGTTGGTTTCTTCATTTGGAGCACCTTCTCCCTAACAAAATCAACATGGACAGTGGAATTGGAATTCCTAAAGTGTGGATGCCCACGATCAAACAACACAGTAGCGGATCAGTAACAAAGCGGACCGCTGAGGAAACAACTTCTAGTCTTAACGACAAGGATCGAAATCCTCCAATCAACAACAGCCTAAGCGAGGATCGAAACGCACCAATCAACACCAGCCACGGTGCTTTTTATACTCACACGTAGCCAGTCGATACCATCGCCTAATGAAGACCAGCAGTATAGCGGTTGAAACGTCGCGATCAACATCTTTGTGACTCAGTCGTGAGACAAAGGATTAACTCAGCTATCACAAGTGATATTAATCCTTCATTTTACTCGGCCCCGTGCGATTACCTCTCCAAACTATCAGGACTGTTTTATTTTTTCTCTTATGTACGACATTTAAGCTTAGGTCCTAGCTTAACGTACTACGAAATATGTTTATTAAGTCCCGGCTAAAAGATTAAACATTTTCATCCAACATCGTGTTTGTCACAGATAGCGTTTGGTGGCTAAACGCATAACAATGTTTGACCAAACAGCGGACCAAGCGAGTCCCAAAAAGTTTTTTTCGTCTTATCGCTGAAATTTTTGACGTTATCTGGTTTATTTGGTTGCTTTTTATCATTTGTGTAAGATTTGTTTGTTGGGGTGGCTAAACGATCAAACGTTTGTTCGCAATGCGAAATTTTGGATGATGTTTGATGTAGATCAAACATTGAAAGCCATTTAATGCACTATTGTGAAAGGTGGCTAAACCCTCAAACATGCTCTTTCAACGATGTTGGATGAAAATATATGATCGTTCTAAGATTGCTAAATTTGTTTTCGAACAAATACACGCGTCGACTGTATTGTTTTCTTGTAATGTCTTGAGGTGTTTGAACCGCAATCAATTCCTGTTGACTGCTCTAAACAAAATATAGGCGCAAAGAAAGCCATGCGGCGTTGCTCTTTACCAGTTGAAAAAACTAATAATCGTCGAGCTCCGCTTTTAGGCTTGGATAAATCTATATATTATTCGTTTGTTTACCTCTAAGAAGATCTGAATATAGAATTGTCACTGCTAGTCCGATAAGCGCAGCAAGTACGAGGCTTCCAATCTTTTCTCAAATTCGGCAAGCCTCAACGCGGAAAAACTTTCAATTGATGGATTAAAATCTTCACAATGTTACAAAGATGTGCAGGAAAAGGAGTTTAGGTCTTCCGATGTGGAATTTTTAACCTTGAGCGCTCACATGTCAGATACACAATACAATTTTCAAAGAGATAGTTTTCCAGAATCAGAAAGCTGGCGTCTATACTTCTGCTTTTCAAGTTGTCCCGAGTAAACGTTCATAGAGCGTCTTGTTTGCATGCTCTTTGGTTTAATGGAGACCATTAGTACAGTTGAACCCCGCTTATTTGAACCCTCAATTGAAACAACAGTTCGAAATGGTGAAATTACTTCCGTTAGCGGTCTACAATTGATCCGTTTACGGTCTACAACTTTCCTCCACATCAGCTCCATCACGATACCTCATCCAATCTGCTTGCGCATGAATGAGCTCGAAAAGCATAAAGGAAGGGAGGGTTAACATCCCTTCGACCCTGCCCCTCGTACCACGGCGGTGATGACAGTCAAGCGATCCTTTGGAACAAGCTGGGCCCGTTCGTTCCAAAGCCGATTATAACGCTAAAAAAGGGCCAGGGTTTTCTCGATGGTTGAGAAGGTTTTGTAAAACAATTTTACGCTTAAAGTAAAGTTAGATTCCAGCCAACACTTACTGGCGAAAATCTTTTGGAAATGTTTGCATTGAACGCCAACTAAACTGAACTCAAATATCACTCTAACCCAGATTGATTATTGTTTAATCTTGCTCTGAAAAACTGCACCATGTATTTTATACCTACCAAGACCGTTAACCGCATCCTTACAGCTGCATTTGCGGACCATGATAATAAACAAATCCTTCCAAAGAGGCTTGCAGCGAATTACATGAATCACTGTGACGTTGCTTTTTCCTGAGGAAATTTTGAATCTCTGAGTTGTTGCACGAAACTTTCTAGCGCACTGTTTGATCCAGCGTTCTCTCGAAGACGTTTCGTTAAAGCAAAACGCAAACATTTCGCACCACCTCAAACAATTAGGATAACGATAATCAGTAGCGTAGGATGAGCATTGTATCTGGAACCTACTTTTGCCGATGGATAGGCTACTTAAAAGTCCCTGACAGCCATCGCTAAGGCGTAATGGCTTTCCAGGGCAGGTTCGTGCTTCGGGGACGTGGATTTCTGTAATAAGAAAAGTAATAACGAACAATAAACAGATAAATCAATCCATCATAGTCAATCAGTCAGTTAACCAATTCGACCGACCGACGGACCGACCGACTAACCAACCAATCGATGCAACCAATCAATCAATCAATCAATCAATCAATCAATCAAACCAACCAATCACTCAATCTATCAATAAGTCAGCCAGTCAATCAATCAGGTTTGACGAATGGCAACAACAACAATCTTTATTATTTAACACCTTTTTTGTGGCTTCTGAAACTGAGAGCTGGTTGCTAGACAATCGCCCAAATAGATAAAAAGTTAAATGAATAATAAATAAATAAATAAATAAATAAATAGATCGATAGTTAAATAAATTTATTGGCCGGTAGATTATTTTTTCTGCTGCTTCCCGACATTTGAATGTACGATAACGTCACGCTAACTTGATTAATTTAGTTTATAGATTACTTGTAAGGGTTCGAGGCTGGCAGAGCACTCGTAGTAAGGTCAGTTCAATGCGTGTCTCATTCTATAACAGTGTTTTTCTCAAAATAGAAAATAAATAAATAGTTTAGGAATGTCTTGTGGTGAAATTCAGGTGTGACACTGAGCAATAGCCAGGAAGGCTCACGGAGAAATACGTAGCCTCGACTTAAGAGCAAGCCTTGGGTCATGCTGTCAGTCCTCAGACCTGACACCTACTCCTTCTGTTTCTCCACCTGCCTAAGTATCTGTATTTTGTGTGTGTTTTCTAGTGCTCCTACCTCCATTAGAGCTTAATAATTAGAAGAACAGAAATTCATTTTATTCACATCATTGAGTCATTATTAAAATCGACCAAGACGCATGGACAATTTATATCTCCTTTCCTGACGAATTTCTCTGCGTTTCACGTAAACACTTGTGTTGTTGTTGTTGTTGTTGGCAAAAACCTGCCACCTAAAAAAAATATTAACCCTTAAGTTCTGAACAGTTAACATGGGAAAGTAGACATGAATTGGGGAACAGGGATGGCAGGAAGGGGGGATGGCGTAGTGGTGAGAGCACTCGCCTTCCTCCAATGTGGCCCGGGTTCGATTCCCGGACTCGACGTCATATTTGGGTTGAGTTTGTTGTTGGTTCTCTTCTCTGCTCCAAGATTTTTTTTCTCCGGGTACTCCAGTTTTCCCTCTCCTCAAAACCAACACTTCTAAGTTCCAATTCGATCCAGAATGCTCGAACATTTAATACATGAGCCCTCAGCTCGGGAGATTTGGCAACCACTCCTCATTGTTATCGAGCTTAAATAAATTGATTTGATTTTTGATTTTGAATAAAATCAAAGCGCCCTAAATGTTTAGCTTCAACTTGTAAAAACGTATCAAAATTATAGGGACCTTAACGACGCGAACGTCACTAAACAATAGGCTTAATGAGCAAAAACAATGGCTTTGCACGTGCGTTTGTCATTTAACAAATGAAAAGGCCTTGGTGGTGCCTTGTTCTGTTATAAGGCACTTAAGGAAGTGACGAGAGCACGAAAGAAGTAGTTAGAAGCACTCGCCTGCGGCTCGTGCTTCTTCCTACTTCTTCGTGCTCTTAATTTTCTCACGCATTCGGCTAAACTTTCAAAAAAAAAAAACTTTATTTTACAAATCGATCTATGAGTGCCGTCAGCCGTGCATCTGTACTTCCTAAGGAACGCTAAAACAGACCAATTACAATCCTTGTTAGAATGGTTCAAAACATTTTATTGCAGGTTAAACACGACCAAAGCTGTCAAAATGTCACATTATCAAAGTGAAAGTTATTTTTTAGTCTAAAAGCAAATTGTTCAGTTAAATTCGGCTGAATTTGGCTCATATATTCGCTAAAAAAGGCGTAAAGATCAAGAGCTACAACCAGTTGCAAAAATACTTGAGACACTACACTAAATTCCAACTGAAAAAAGGTCACCCTTCCCCTGCCTTATCAATTCTGTAGGGCCCAATTGTGTCTTCGTACAAACGCGAGGCAATGCAGAAAATGTGGTCTAAGAACATTTATTAGGGAGGGGGAGGTGGGGAATCTGGCCTGCCGTGTAGTGAATGTGAAGGGACAGTTTTAGGAGAACAGTTTGCTTTTTTTTAATGTGAATGATTATTATTGAAATAAATTTATACCTAAACTGTGGAATTGAAATCAAATGAAGAATGATCCTTGCACTTGTGAACGCAATTTGTGCAATTGCGAAAAGAAGCGTGAAAAAAATCAGGACTTCAACGGGTTTCAATCCGTGATCTCTCGATACTGGTGCGATGCTAACCAACTTTTATGAAGCCACTAATTATACCTAAACTGTGGAATTGAAATCAAATGAAGAATGATCCTTGCACTTGTGAACGCCATTTGTGCAATTGCGACAAAGAAGCGTGAAAAAAAATTCAGGACTTCAACGGGGTTTTCAATCCGTGATCTCTCGGATACTGGATGCGATGCTAACCAACTGTATGAAGCCACTAACGTTGGGAACGGGTCAATTGTGGGTTCATATGTTCCGGAAAGAGAAGAGTGTGAATAAAGTATGTTAAATATATCATACATGAATTGCTTAATGAAATAGAAAATATCGCAGTTTATTGGAAGTGTCTCGACATTTTGCAACTGCACGGAAGGGAAGGTGAATTTAAATGAAATTTTTTCTCGTGAAAAGCTTAAAACTGGAATCGACTTGCATGCCGCCACTGCGTAGAGGGATTGTGTGGTGAAAAAATAAAATGATTAATCGCTTCAAAGGGCTTTCACTGTTACCACGGCATCTTTCATTGGACAAACCCCGTTTGCAATGTTTACGGAAGCGTGTTTTTTTTAAGTGGACGTGTACTTTCAAGTGGTGGAAACTTCTACAGCACAGGTGAAAATTTAATAAAATTTCAGCTGTTAACATTTGATTTAATAGTTGTTACTTTTGTTCAGTACTTAAGCCGTATTTATCTCTCGACTGGATGTGAATAATAACATTATATAACCGTTTGGACGCAAATTAAAAAGTAGCTTGAATTGTTTGTTTTGGTTGTGAGTGAACGAGTGTTTTTACTCCGCTTGGTTTTACGTGCCTCAGCAGTGTTGAGAAAAATTTTCCCTTATGTTATTAGTAACACGTAATTGGAAACGAGTCTTCCTAAAAATTAAGGATTTAATGTCACTTGTATGTTTCAGACGTTGCTGAAATTGCCCTCGTCGCTACGTGACTCGACAATTTCATCAACTTCTAAAAAACCCTTGATGTTAATCCTTCCATGGAAGTGCCACGCTCGCCAGCGCAAATCAAAGGTTCTCATATTTACATCGGATCGCCACAAATAAATCGCTCACTGTACCTTCACTTTCTCCTTTCAGCTATCCGTAAACCACACACTATGTAGCTGAAACTCTGACCTCTCGATATAATCGAAAATGTATAAAGATAAATGGCACTTCAAGTTGAAGTTTATGCTGCAAATCCATATTCGAGGACACACGCGAGCTCCCTTCGAATGAATCGAAGGTTTTATCTTCCAGAAGAAACAGGCCCATGACAATCCACTCTCTATTAAATTAATATTTACATCGTGGGGATTATATTCCTTTAATTTTCTTCGATGGTTCTGTCCGAAAAAAGAATGAATTGGACCAGACAACCGAGGAAAACAATATGGCCACCATATTGCCTTCCTTCTTTACCACAAAGAACTCTCAAGCTCGGAAAATGTCGCTCAGACACGGCGGTTAGGCGAATGATAAAGAAGTGTCTTCGTGCCTGACATAACAGCGAATTCTAGTGGTCGGTAATCCTCTCCTTTGTTATCAGTAACCAATGAAATTGACTGTTAGTTCTGATCCCACACGAGGCCACTCAAAGTGGCCCTGGTTCATGCTGTTTTTGTGGGTTACTCGCAGAAGCATCTTCAAATCCAATCGAGTCTAAACGCTCGTTTTCATAATCGTTTCGTAGGTTTTCGTACAAGACGTGTGAGTCGAAATTAAAACCGAGGGAAAAATTCGAAATTGGCCCTCGCTGTTATTTGTGGGGTTACCAGTTTTCATTTGGTTTTCATAATCGTCGATGGCGTGATACCGTAGCTGGCCGTCTATCTGTACTTTCATAAACGGAACACAATGACCGAAAAAATTTCTTTCTTTTTCCTTACTTTTGCGTCTTTCATAGTAATTTAGTTCCTGGAAATATCGCCAGCATTTTCCAAGTTAAACATAATGGAATAATCGTGAAAGAGTTACCGAAATGAGAAGTTATATTTTGAAATAACCTTTTCTTTGCCATCGCAGTCGCCGTCGCCGTCGCCGTCGCCGTCGTCGTTGCTTAAGGTCTGTAATACCTCGAGAGAGCCCTGCCAGGGGAGGATTTCATGTCGCTTGTCTGAATTTTATAATATCCCGTGTCGGTGTTTAAATCACTAATTCTCGGCCTTGATGCCACTGTCGTAATTTTGCCGTGAATGATCGGGCGCCTGTCTGGATTTCATTTTATGTGCTGTCGCTACTTTTTGGGCCATGTCGCCTGTCGGAATTTACCCTGGCACTCTTGAGAGCTTGAGTAAGATGGAAAAGTCCTCCAAAGGTTTTGTGCAGAAATAAAGAATCGTCCGAGAGGTTATCGAGATTTTTTATGCTCTCTTTTTTATTGGCGCTTTTTACTGTTTAGAGAAAACATCGTTTTCAAATTTTAATCATAAGAGAAAGCGCCGCCGTATCAAGAATTTGTAGATGTAGTAGAAGAAGTTCGTTAACATCTGTTAGTATAAATCTACTAGCGTTCTATTACAAATGGCGTCCTCTGATTGGCTACGCTACTCGCTATCTATTCTGTGATAGATAGGGAGTAGCGATTGTCAACAAAATGGCCACCGTTTCTTAGCGTTTACGAAGTGTCTGCGAAGAGGATTTAGATAATTTACTTGTTTAGTTTGACGACTAGTAGATTTCTATGCGTGATAGCTGATTCGGGCTGCACCCTCATTAGCTATCACGCGATAGAAATTTCGAGCTCATAATCTAATTGTTAAATAGAATCACGATTCAACGTCGGGCACGGACAAAAGTATCATGAAGCTTATGTTTATAATTCTTATTCCCGTTGTTTAAGGTTCAAGGTTCTCCCACACATGAATTGTGTGTGTTCCAAATTATTTTGTCTACTAGTTTGATTGTTATAGTGATTTCTCGCTGTGGGCATGTTTGGGAATTCCTGCTGACCTCGGCTCGGACCTCCGTGATTTGTTTGGAAGTTCAATATTCGTTGCGTGTTCGCGTTGGTATGTTTGGGTAATCCTGTATGGGCAACGTCTAGAGTAATTCATATCCCCATGGTCTGTGAACCTAAACAAGTCTGCAGATCGGAGATGGAGTATTTAACTCCGAACATTCAGGCTTAATTAGTCAGTCAGTAGTTGTCCGTAAGTAGCTGGTAGTCAATAGTTGACTGTTTGTTCAGCTAATCGCTAGAGGTTTGTCAGATGTGAAGAAGAATATGTGTTAAGCTATCAGCCGAAGATTGAAGCCGTTGTCGTAGAGTCTTGGTGCCTGCTCGCGAGGCGAGTGTGCCTACCGCTTGAGTGGGTCCGCCTGGAGAAGTTCCCCACACACTCGGCGGACAAACTAACCGATTCTTGTTGGAAAACCCACAAGAATCCCTAACTCGCAAAAGTCACGATCTTGATCAACAAGATGTTCTGTAGCCGGATGAATATACTGTATATGAGTTTGGCATTCCAAATTTATATGATTGGCTAGCTAAGGTAGGTGTAATTTTCGACTTCCTGGCAACGGCATGAACAATTGATGAACTTGCAATCCGAGCCACCAAGAGACAAACCTGGGCTATATATGGTACAACAGTTTGATCAATTCCACCACGGGTTTTTTTTTTTTTTTTTTTTTTTTTTTTTTATCTATATACTTTGACACTTGGCTGTCTAAATCTTAATTATTTATCCACTAGTATGGCTTCTATGGAGGCTCATTTTCAATATTCAATATTGACCACACACTAAATTCAGTTGATATCGCATTTAGACCGAGAAATGGCACCCGCTAGAAACAAATAAGGAAGTCCAATACTTACTAGAAATCAGCCCCACGAAAAACATTCCTTGTAATGCCACCACGAGATTCATGATTGCGCGCGGAGAGAGGATTATATTTCATCCATGCAAATCCCAGACTGATCAATATGCGACTGTTTTTTATACTCAGATCCAAACTTAATACCATGTGCGCGTGCGTTTTGCTATTAGTGGTTTCAATGGCAGTTGTTTCGAGAACATTTGTCATGTTTGTGCTTCTTTAATCAATTCTAAAATTTGCATTCAAAATTGCCACTCATATATATTTTTTCCTCTCGAGTTGTTCGAATAGCGGGTAGCTTTATCAATTGAATAAGTCGCTATGCGCCGGATAAAACGTGCTGCAACTGCCACATTTTTATCCGCTGAATAGTGGCTTATTCGCTGGCAAATAAATAGACAGTTCAAACTGTTCAATAACGTTATTCGCTCTTCGATCAACCGGCAGCAGGTGCGTTCCAAATTGGTGCGGTATTACAAACCCCCTCAAGGCTTTGCGATAAGGATTTTCACTAGTTCAGTACAAGAAACGCCTCATGACAGAATCTCAACGAAAATTTCAGAATCTCATAGCGAGAACTGATCAATGTTTGTCCATTTCATTTACTTGACATATGCATTGTGATTGTTTGTTTTAAGTTTTTCACATCAGTGCGTTTTCCCATGCAGATGAGGACTAATTAGAAATTACTCGTGAGATCCGTGACATGAGCGCTTTTCTCGAAAGTATTTTATGTGCTCTAAGATCATTACCAGAAATTCGATTTCTAATATTTTTATCAATCTTTTAAGAATTCAAGCTACAAATACATTGGGCTAGCTTGTTCAAAAAGCTAACACCAATCGATAGAAAACCGACTTGAAAAATACTTCTCGGGCAAAAAGTGGTTTCCGGGATTTTGAGAAACGCACTCATGATCTGAAACTGAGTTAATAAACAATATACCGTAAAAGTTCTATTAAGCCCCCCTTCTCTCTCTTTTAACCCCTCCCCCCTCTCTACTAATATAAGCCCCCGTTTGGAAGTCGATTTTTGTAATAAGCCCCCCTCTAATAAGCCCCCCCCCCCCTCCCCTTTGGGACACGAGATTTTGTAATTATTCCCTCCTATTCCCTCTTACGAAATACACTTTATGCGGCCCAGTTGGTTTGTTTATAAACTAATGATATACATGAAAAAATTTCTCGATTCTGATTGGCTAAGAGAAATGCAGTTTTTAGGAAACACGGTGCAGAGAAAAGGTAATTCAGTGCAGAAAAAAGGTAATTCAGTGCAAAAAAGAGGTAAACAACAGACGATTCTGATTGGTTAATTAACAAAGGAACTGAAATTGAGCCAATCAAACGTAGCCTTTGAATGGCGCAAAGTCTAAAGAGCTGCAAGCTACTCTGCGAGCGAAAACAATGTCTGGCTTTTTGAGCAGGTTTTCTTTCTTCGTGACCGCAATGACAGCAGAGAAGCTGCAAAACAGCTCTAAAAAGGAGAAAGGCTGCGAAAAGCACTGTATTTTAGCTGTCTGTTTGGAAACAGTGGTGTCCAGAGAAGGGAATTACCGACGTAATTGGAATTACGAGTCCGCTGAATTCAACACTACACTGGAGTGACGCCGAGATTAATAAACAAACAAGGACAAACAAGGCGAAGATAACGAACTAGAAAGCCTGAAGGTAATGATTACAGCGCTTGATAGACACTTAGCAAACAAAGTAGCCTTATAGCTATAGCCTGTAATTGTTTAGCCAGTTTTTACAGCTAAAACACTTTAAAAACATTGCGAAAACTGTTGTTTTGATTCACCTTAGCTTCGTTGCGTTGCTTCTGCAAAGTTAAGATGCTATCTCGCAATTTTTTCATGTATATTATTAATAAGTAATCACATGAATTTTCTCGTGCAATTTGGAATAAATAAGTACTTGTAAATTTTTTCAAAGACCACAAATTGCACTCGCCCTACGGGCTCGTGCAATTATGTGAGTCTTTGAAAAAATTTACTCGTGCTTATTTATTCCAAATTGCACGAGAAATCATCTGATTACCTATACAAATATACAATAAAACACAATACTGTTTCCTACTCGGTATTAAATAATACAGTTTTACTGCAGTTGTTTGAGATTTGTACAAAAACTATTTACGGCGGGCGGGTTCAAAGATTTGAAATACACCCCCCACTCCCCCCTTTATTAAGCCCCCCTCTCCAATAAGCCCCCGTTAATAAGGCATGAAATTAAATAAGCCCCCGGGGGATTAATAAAGCTTTTACGGTAAGTAAAATCATTATGGTTTGTACAGCTGTTAGGCTCGAATTCCGGGGGATGAGCTTGGGCTCATTTCCCGAAAGAGCGGCTGGTAATCGAGAGTATACAACTGTTTAACCGATGCTTAACCTCATACTGGAGCTTTAATGGAAGTAAGGAACAACCCATTGTACCTTGACACTCGAATTAAAGTGTTTACCTGGCGATATGTGGCAATGTTTACAGGGGCACCCAACGAACCAAATCAACCAAAAGCTGTAGAAAGGCATTTTTAAGTACCTTATGGAGTTTGAATTCTGTTTAAAGTGATGTTTTCTTAAGCTAGAAGAAGTTCATCTTTTCGGATTCCGTAGCTGAAATTTTAAATTGCCCGAAAATGTTAGGGAAAAAAATCTTCCTTTGAGCAAATACAAGTTGAAATGAAGTGTCCACGAATTTTCTAGGGAACTATTTTCTTTCCGAAAACGCTAGTTGACGTTTCTGACTGCCACAAACAGCAATTACGACCTTTTCGAAAACCTCAGGGGCTATTTTTTTCAAAATTGCAAATCTTTTAGGCCACGTTTTGGCTACGAAAATCCAGTGCACTCTTCAATCGACACCGAAAGCACAAGGCGAGTTACCCTCCACCGAACAGATACCTACCGAAACTTGACGTTAGGTGCCCCAAAGGGCTACAGTTTCGTCGATAATTAACATATTTAGAAATGGTAGCTTACAGAGGAACTCTAAAGCAATAATGTCTGTCATGTTTATCAATTTGGGTTAGATTGCTCCACCTGGCCAAAGGAAGCCAAATAAAATAGTTTAACTGGTAAACTGTTCAGTCGAACTTAAGCTTACAGTCAAGGTCCAAAATGTTTATTCGTTTTCCCGTGGGAATATGGATTGACAGCTATCTATAAAAATCCCCTTTTAGAATTTTTTTTGTTTTTTGGCAACATAACAGTGCCTGACAAAATTACTCATCCGCTAAATTTAGACAAAAATGATTTTATTTTGGCTTTAGTTAATGCTCGTATCATGCTGGGTAGAAGTAGAAGAGTTAAGCAAAAATTAAAAGCGACTTCCTGTTTTTTCTCTCGTGAAAACTTTCTATTAGGTGGACACACGTCACTACCCCGACGTGGTTAATGAACAATTTCGTCATTTATTTGCAGGTGGAAATGTCAATTAGTGCTTTGTTCATTCATTTTGCATAGTGTTTTTCTTTCGAAATGTGACATCTTTGCTAATTTATAACAAAGTGGTCGGTTGTCAAATTTCGACACAAACAAGTAGAGTTTTCAAATTCCGGCTATTAGACATTTTCACTGTTATTTCTGTACCCGTGGCTTCAACACAACCAGGCATTTTTAATCGTGGATACGCAAACCGTAGGAACGACTATTGTTGGGGGTCCGATTATGCAAATTTGTCACTCACTCACTCTGTCAACGGCAGACAAAATAGGTATCGATTTTCCGAAATATTGCTGGAACACCTCTATCGGCTTTCCGAAGTATGTCTAAGGAACAACAGTCGAACCGATTAACGAAATGAATAAAGTAAAGTAAAGTAACTTTATTTCAGCTCGGATCGAACGAATAAACGGCAAAAGGAACGTTCGATCAAACAGACGGCGGCGAAAGAAATTATAAACAATATTCCATCACAAGCACAGCTTCTCCTACGTTCATCCAATTCACGATCTGTGGAAAAAATATGAGCCCTTCAACCCAAGATATTTTCCAAGTGTGCACAGAAATTGATGACGGAAACATTTGACACAAATACAGCTGCATTCGCGAAGACATTTTCAGCGTTGGAAATAATATTCTAACGAAAAAAAAATTATTTTTTGTGGCGCCAACGCGTCTAGCCACAATGTAAACACAAGTTTGCTTTGAGAAATACTCTTAGCTTTAACTAAACGCGCAATTTTTCAGTAAACATTTTGAATGAAACTTGTTGATTTTAATATCCAAAAACATGGCATCAATGGTTATTTAAGAAAACGACGGCAAATGTTGCATTTCAAACCGGCAGTAAAAAGCGTGATTTGCATATGTCAAATTTCGGTTGCGTTCGTTCGACAGCTTTGTGCAACAATTTCCTCGAAATACTGCAGTGTTTGGCTGGCTTCGTTTCGGCGAAATTGTCCTTTTGCCTGATATTTATCCGACCATGCGGTCAAGACAGAAACCTTTTCAGCTTTGAAAAGGAGCACATTGTTTTAACTCCCACCATATCTCCCTGCCTCGATAATTCATTCAAACGCGAATATGTAAATATGCACCTCGAGGTTAAATTGTGTTAAGCTCATGAACAAATAAAAAATTTGATGCTCAAAAGAGCTGGCCGTTTAAACGTATTAAAAAGTTGTTAAAACACTTTCCAGAAATATTTTTTACGTGTTTAAACTAGTTAAAACGCCGTTTTCTTGAGTCACCTTGGCTTAATCACCCTTATCGCAAATAAGGTCACATATAGGTGGTTTGCAGCCAATCTCTAGAGACATAGATAACAATCGTGAAACGAACAAATGCTGGTGGACGAACAAAAGGAGCTAATGAGAGAGTTATTGTTTACGTCCACCAGCATGGCGGCGATGACGTAACGTGCAGACCACCTATCCACGACTTCTTCACAGTTGTACTTTGATTAACAAAGAAAAAAAAAATTATTTTTATTACCTCTATATCCTTTGTTTGTCTGGTGCCAGTCTTTTTTATAAGCATAGAGCGGTTTTCATTCAGTTTATTCTTCTATCTTTCTTTCCCTTAGTAAGGCTTCCAAAAATATGAATGGTGGCGTTTTATTTACTTTCATCAGCGAAGGGCAACATTTTTTTTGGGGGGGGGGTGGGGTGGGGGCTCTGGCAAAGAGGTTGAGAAAGTTTGTTGCTAAATGGAAAAACGGACTGGTTTGAAGTTGCAATATACATGTCGACAGTGACAAAAATATGTCAACTTTATAATCTACTTTCAAGATCCAGTGGTCAAACCACCGATATTTATATTAATATTTTTTCTGTTAATTTCCATAGCCAGCTGAGTCTTTTTCGAGAATAGATCCTCAGCAATCGCCCCCTCCAAACAACACTTAGATGTAAGCAAGGACCAGCTATAAATCTATCAGGGGTCAGATAAAATTTAACAATTCGTGAGTTAAGGTAAAAAAATATATAGAATCAAAGTGGATTCCGCAAATATTTGCGTAATCTTCTGTTGTGAATTCAATAGATTCTTACTTATATTTACGTATATGTGTCTTCGTATTTGCTTGTTTTGGTTTTCTTTCTGATTTGGGACAGAGCTGCTTTTGTTTGAGACAAATTTTCTACATTAAATAAGATTATTTTCAAAATTCGTTTGCTTTCGCTGCAACGGAAACTATCCCTGTACAACAATTCCACTATTTCCTTGTTTGGATAGGCTTGACGCTTATAAATACTACCTGCTTGTAATTGTTACATGATTTTTATTTTGACACGATTCGATAATGCATTTCGATCTTGAATCTTGTGAACTGTGCAGACCTACTTTGTGTTCGGAGAGTCGTTACCGTGAAAAACTTCAGTCATTTGTATGCAGATCCACTTCGCCAGAAAATATGGCAGAAGTTGTGACGAGCTTCTTTCTCGCGCCAAGTGAGTTTGTTTGAGTTAATTTATCCATGTTTGTTGTCGGAGATCGGCTTGAATTGAGGTACACAGACCAACTAAAAAAGACTTATTTAACTGGGCATTAACACCGGGATGGGAAGGGGCAAAGCGTGTGGAAGTCACCTGAACGCAAGGTTAGAAAATCCCTGGGAACTTTGTCATACAAGTTTACAGTTGAAGTATTCATAGTAACTTCACATTAGGTAAGCCACTGACTTTTTTGCAATTTGAAATACTTTATTACAGCAACAAGCAAACAATACAGTGCACTGTACACTTTAGGGCTCTTCAAACTGAGTTAAAGTACTTAGACGTCTGATACAGCTCGTTGCTATTTCTTATTAAAAGCTTTACCAGATCGGTTGATAGCTTTTCTTTCAATCAGTGCATAGTTCGAAAATTAAAGCTTTTCCGCACAAGTGAACAACACCTTTCCGGGTGGTGTCAGGGAAATCATTTACCCTGAGAATGCAACAGCTAAGCGGAACGTTACCAGTAAAAGGCCGCCTTCCTCCAATTCTATTATCTTGTAAGAAACTCAAGGGCATTTACATTTTCTTGAGGAGGGGGCAAGGGAATTTTCCGACGTCGTGATCCGTTTTATTTTTGTGCTCTGTGAATCGTGATTTGATAAAAAAAACTGTTCCGTGAATCGTGACTGAAGTATATTCCGTGAGGCGTGAAATGCAAAAGTCCTTGGCTGTGAATCGTAAATGTCTAAAGTTGAGTTCGTAGCTGAATTTCACTACATTGTGATCAGACGTTTTCCGTGACCTTAGTGAATTTAACACTTGAGTCGTGATTCATGAAATCGAAAATTTACTATCGTGACTTCGTGACAAGAACCCCCCCCCCCCCTTGCCCCCTCTTTCTTGATCAGGTTCCATCGTTGTTTTATTTATTTGTTTTATGTTTGCTATCCCCTGATTCTGGCCCATTCGGATCGACCGGAGAACTCCTCGCCTAAATATCTAAGGGTATATAATTTATCCCATGAAAGTTCTTATAATAATGGATTTACTTCAATTTTTCACTCTCTTACCCAATATATTTAATCCAAAAGTCAACAGGCTGCGTCGACTAATTGACCTTGTCAAGACTAAAAGGACGTTAAAACTGAGGTCAACCGACTCAGCTCCGCAAATTTCGCAAAATCATTTTGCAAGCACAATTACTGCCAATGGTACAAATTTTTGAGGCGGTTTTTTCGAAGTTCAGTGTCATTTTCCTGATAAAAGTACTCCGTAGTCTAAATACCGCACACTTTTCATACTCCTTCTTGGCTTGAAAAAGTCTTACTGGTGAGGGGATGCAGGCCATCTTTTTTATTTGAGCTAAGCAACATTAATTTGCCCTCGATAATTACTCTAGGAGGTCTAGATGTTCATTGATAAATAAATAACGCTTTTTTTTAACGTTACAACTAATGAACAATACAACGCAAGGGCCAAAAAATGGGAAAAGAAAAACGAACTAGTACTCCCGCAGTTCAAACGCAATGGCGTCGTGTCGATCACTTTCGATGCCAGCACTTTTAGTAGCTTGCGTTTGCGAAGTTTTCATGACCTGGCTTTTAGAGAAGTGTTTTGATGCACCACGAGCACGAAGTCTTCTCTTGAAGCGCGACCTGATCTGTAACACAAAACAGTATAGACTGAGAGGCCCTCACTGAGTAACTGTTACTTACAGTACGCCTTTGGCGATATTTTGTTACTTGCTCTGTTACTGAACATGTACAGTCGCAACCGAAGTAGATTGCCTCTAGTTTAGAACTCTTAAAAGCAGTTTAACTGAGTCCTTATACAGCCCTCTAAGCAAGGCACTCTGTTCTTCGGGCATCTAGCCAAATTATTTTGAGCCAAAAGGACATTGTCAAAGTTCCATCAGATGAAGATTAACTATGATCGTTAAAACCCTTTATTTGGTCATTAATCAGACAAGTTCTTGTCATATCTTTAAAAAGGCGTATTTTATTGAACTAAATGAGTAGAAATTACGTACCTCACTATTTCGGGCGCAATGAAGGGCGAAAATAAACAATCCCTGTTGAAATAATAGTAAGAGAATGTCAATATTCCTTTTTCTGAAGGCATCATTTCATGAACTTCCCGTTAAAGGGGAATTAGCAAGAGATGAGTGAGGTAGAAAGTTGACGTGGGTATACGCAAGCACAAACGTCGGTATGCTGTAGTTAAGTACCTTGCATGGCTGAAAGTTAAGATCTGATATCCATCTGTAGCTATGAGCGACAACGCCGACTACGACAATGCCTTCCAAGATGAAATACTAGTCCAAGACATTGCTAGTACTCGCAATAAAACATGATGCTCCAGTAACAGTTTGAACTGGTATGATTCCTCCCCCAATAAGAGTTGAAACTTATATACCCATTTTCAAAATCTGACAGTGCCGGCATATTTCGAATATTATTATGGATTAAAAAGGCATTGCTGAGACCCAAAAGGAGTTTGGGATCTCGATCTAAGAAGACAAAGTAAATCATACCCTGTGGATTTGGCCGCGCATTTCAAAAGCGCCGTAGCTTTTAACATGTATATTCTATCTTTTTTGTGTGGAGTCTCTAGCGGAAAACATACCCTTTCATGTACGTCGCTGACAGTTGACCGACTTCAAGAGTAAATCATGATGGTTTTGCTACGCTTTTGGAAAGTTAAGAGATCTAAGATTCGCATGTGGTCTCGAACCCTCCAATTTTTGTTGTCATTAGTAATGAATAATACTCTTGAATAAATCAAACCTGTTCTCCACTTCAGAGCCACAGAAGAGCAAAAAACAGCCTTGATCAGAATACTTGTTAATTTAGTCTTAATGGCATTAAAAAGAAATCATCAACCCCTTTAACGAGGTATACCTGAGTGGAGTTCAGGATGACAAACATGTAGATAAAAGCCTTGTGAAGTGACGACAACAGACCAAATAACCACGTGACTCCTAACAAGGGAATCAACACTACGCATGCTCTGATTCCAATTCTGCAATGAAGTGAACTTCGTTAATGACGCTCTATCATCCTGTGTAAATTTGATGACCATGTTGTTTTGCAGTATCTGGGGACGGCCCCCGCCTCGTCCTCGAACCTAGAGACTTAACAAAGGCTGGTCTGATATAAGGTCAGGAAATTTGCGACCCCAAAAGGTAGAAAAATTCATTATTGGCCCGTTTAAACTAACCAACCTTTTTCAACCAACGTTTTTAAACGAGGGTGACACTTAACGGTGGTTCAATTGGCAAACCGTGTGGCCATGAAATTCCGGATTGAATTGGAAGTTTGGGATGTTGGTTTTTGACTAGAGTGGAAAACCGGAACAACCGGAGAAAAACCTCTCGAAGCATTAAGACAGGAACGAATAAGTCAGCAAACTCAACCCACTTATGACGCCGAATCCCGGAATCGAACTAGCGCCCACATTGGTGGGCGGGCAAGCGCTCTTATCACTGAGCTATCCCTGATCACCCTATTTAATCGATGAAATCAAGATTTTAAACGTATACTTCAAACCGAGATTTTAGTGGCGTGATATCGCTAGATTCCCTTTTCTCGGAGAAACAAGTGACAAATCTGTTTAACTCAAAAGCAAATTGTCCTTGGCTGTAATGAAATATAGTGAATACATGTGTCACTTGTACCTGATCTGTTCAATCTGTTTGTCCTTTTTGTGCTGCAAGGATGCTATTTCCCTGATGACTAGCACGAGAATCACCACGTTCACCTTGATAAACACCCAAACAAAAGTCAGAATGAGAGATTTTTCCTTTTGTCATAAACTGCATCAAAAAATCCAGCAAATATGCTTCTTCATTGGAAATGGTGTCTATTTCCAACAATAAACCCGGGCTGTGATCTTTTAAGATTCGGAAGTCGTTGGAAAAGTTATTTGCAGGTCTATGGCTAGCAATCTTTACTGGAATTTTGACGGCGGTTTTGGAAAAACAACAGCAACAACAACAACAAATAAAACAACTTTATTACGACTAATTAAACCGAAATCACAATTTGTCCACCCGAGTATAGCAGAGCTAATCGAGTCGGGTGGAACAGTAATACAGTTATTGCCACGTCATGAAGAAATTGGAATACTTGACCTTTTAATTAAGGATTAAGTTAACTAAAGTCAATTTCATGTTATATATTTTGTTCTTGCTGGTTTGATGTTGACAACCGAGTTGGCTAAACCAAGATGGCCGCCTACTGGAAGTTGTGACGTTATGCCACGTCATATGACATCATCGCGAAGAACGGTTGCTGGCCTAAAGTAAAATTTCCTTGGACGTACTATAAACACTCCCCGTTTAATTGTTACATGTAGTACATAGCTTAATGTCTGAGTTCCAGACTTGGGTCGGACCCCTCCCCCACCCCGCCCCGAAATTAAGTCCGTTTGCAGTTGCTGGTTTCAGGCACAATTTAAGTGGAACTCGTGTAAATTTGCGGCTGAAAGGAAAAGACTAATCTCTACATATAATGAAAGACAAATATTTGGCTTCATCTAATGTCTATTATCTGTCTTTTGTACTTACAATCTCAATCACCACGGCAAATAATACAAATATCCAGATGAGACTGTTATCAGAGGACAGCCAGCAGCTTTGCAATTATGGAAAAACAAAAACGAGAAAGCAAACAAATAAAAAAAACTTCATACTGTCTTCAAATTTATCTTGCAGTTCTGTCCTACAAATTTTCAACGAAGTTTTGTGGCCTTTATCGATCAGGTAAATATATGGCCAATGACCTTAAATTAAAGGGAAGATTGTCCAATGCGATAGAAAATTCAGCAGAATGCAGGAAAGCTGTTGTATATTCGTCGGTATTCCGCTAAACGTGCCTATGGTGCACTGCATTGATTGTTTAGAGCTGTTCTATGGCATGGTATGAAATGTTCATGCAAAGCTGGCGTTCTCGTAATATAACACGGAATATCCCACTTGTCACTTGCATTTTAATTTGCATACACACTCGCCTAACGGGCTGGTGTGTATACAAGGAAAATACAAGTGACCTGTGGGATATTCCATAAAGCATTGCATAACAAGTATTTTAAATCATTTGGGGGGGGGGGGGGGGGTTGTAAAACGGGAGATTAACCCACGGCAACTACTGAAGCCAACCAAAACTCTGGAATTGCATCATTTGAAGTTACAAATGAATAATGATAGTGATAGTGATAATGATAACGATGACGATAATGGCTACATGGTAATAATAAATGACAATGAAAATGATAATGATAAATATTCTGACAAAGATGACATTTTCTTCTAATTATCATTATGATAAAACAATAGTAATAACAAAAATACTTAAAAAGTTTGCCTACTGTTGATCGTTGACAAAATTCTCGACTCCGTGGGTTCCTGCAGCAATACCGAGGGACATCGCCACCAAAACTGCAGGAATGCCTAAAAGTTTCAAAATATTAAGTGGGATTCTTTGCTTCTAATTCACCATTTGGATATTTATTCATTCCGAAACTGCAGCTACAACACTCAGAATATGTCAGAGGCGCTCGTCTCTTCAAGCATGCGCAGTAAGGGACGAAGACTCGAGCTACGAAATTGTAATTTTGGCGTGTCGTGCACAACTGTCCTTACCCCAAGACATCCCAGGATACACTTGTATTTGATGGTTGACGTTGTAAACTTTAACAATGAACAGGTAAAGATAAATTCCCTCCACAAGCATCCAACACAATGCTGCCATGAAGAAGTACTGCATTAGAGCTGACACTGCTACGCAGGCGCTCTGTATAAAAGGATTAAGAATGTAGTTAATAAGAGTGAGTGGGTTACAGCAAGAAAACGATACTTTATTTTAAAACAGACTTAAACAAAGAGAAAACATGACAGTCCTCAATCGTCCCCGTTTGTCTCAGCTACTCTTTGGTTCATCTATTCACTGCCAACTTTCTTTTTCATTCGTTCGCTCACCTTGTTCTCAGTTGCATCAATTCCAGCCAGAAATATTATTTGTCCGGCCAACATAGAAGCGACCAAACTCAAACGAATCTGAGATAAAGGCGTTTGCTTTTCTCTGGTGACAAACGAACATACAATTAATTAAACTATAGATAACTGTTAATATATGACTTTCATCTCATTTGCTGAGAGTCAACTGACTGTAATGCATGTTTGTCTAATTGCCGCCCATTCCAGCCTTGTAAACACAATTAACCCGTTTTTAATTCCCGTATTTGGTTAGTTTTCGTTTTGCCCAGTGCTAAATATAGAGCGAGTATACTATTTTACCTGACTGCTGGCATGCTGGGGGACAACAAACCTACTTTGTCGTATCCGATCTCGATTATCGAAAGATGCGATGAGAGTTGACGAGAGTTGAAACTCTTTGAGAGCGCATGACAGCCGATGAGAGTGATCGAGAGTTGGGCCAAGCGAGGACGAGAGTTTACTAACACGCAAAGAAAAGAGAGAGCCCGCTGGGGAAGACCTTTGAAACATAATTTCATACAATTTCATCCGGTTCGCGTTTGTAAATGTGGCGCCTTACCGGTAAAATGAATTTTAATTTGTGCTCAAGCGAAAAGCTTCTACATCTTTATTCCTAACGCTTATGTTTAACGAGAAAGAAGCGGATAATTATCCGAAACGCGGTTAAAGCGAGGAGGGTTGTCCAATACTGTTGACATGATACGAGTCGTAAAACACGGACAAGTTGTATCGACTCGACAGACGGAGTTGTCGAGTGGACAAATGCATCTCATTAGGGAGACTTAGAATTTTGTAGCGAGTTAGACATGGCAAGGGTCACTGCGATAGTGTTGTCGTGTCGTACGACTCGTTCGAGTGGAGAAAGTGATTGTCGAGTCGACAGACAGAGTTGTCGAGTGGAGAAATGCATCTCATTAGGGGACTTAGAATTTCTAGCGAGTTAGTCATGGTAAGGGTCACTGCGATAGAGTTGTCGAGTCGTTCGACACGTTCGAGTGGAGAAAATGATTGTCGAGTCGACAGACAGAGTTGTCGAGTGGACAAATTCATCTCAATAAGGGGACTTAGAATTTTCTAGCGAGTTAGACATGGCAAGGGTCACAGCGTTAGTGTTGTCGAGTAGTACGACTCGTTCGAGTGGAGAAAAAATGCACCTTATTAGGAGGACTTAAAATTTTGTAGTTATATATTTCCGGTGTGTTAGTGTAAGCGAGGGATACTGCGATATTATTGTGCAGTTGTACGAGTCGCTCGAGTGGAGAAAGCGGTTGAGGAGTCGAGAAACAGGGTTGTAGAGTGTAGAAATGCTCTCAACAGGGGGAATTCTCGTTGAAGTTTCATGTGAGTTAGATATGGCAACATACGGTCACTGCGATAGCGTTGTCGTGTCCTACGCCTTGTTCTAGTGGAGAGTCGGTTGTTGAGTTGAGAGACAGAGTTGTTGATAGCATCTCATTAGTGGGACTTCGATTATTTTCCGCGTTTATTGTAAGAGTGGAACACAATGACAAGTTGATGGTTTTGAGGTTTTGATCTTACTGGCTTTGTGTTTGGGGTTCTTGTGCTCGCCATGGCGAAAACAAAAAGTATGACTGAAACGGCATAGAAGAGTCGCCGCGGTTCGAACCACGACCAATTCGCTCTCAAGCTATTAGCGTTCTGTAGTTTGAACCACACGGCCAGGGAAGTGAACGAACTGAAAATAGTAACGCGCGCTTGTTTCGGCTCGTGGCTTGAAGAAAGAGGAATACACATGAGTAACGCGCGCTTGTTTCTACTCGTGGCTTAAAGAACGAGGCATACATGTGTAGCTCGCTTGTTTCTGCCGGTTGCGGCGCCTTTCCGCTTCTGGTTCAAAGAACGAAGTGAGACTAGTAACGTGCGCTTGTTTCGGCTCGTGGCTTGAAGAACGAGGAAAACACATGAGTAACGCGCGCTTGTTTCTACTCGTGGCTTAAAGAACGAGGCATACCCAAGTGTATCTCGCTTGTTTCTGCCGGTTGCGCGTTTTCCGCTCGAGGCTTAAAGAACGCGGCATATGCATGGGTAACGCGCGCTTGTTTCTGCTCGTGGCTTAAAGAACGAAGCATACACATGTGAGGCGCGCTTGTTTATGCCGTTTGCTCTGTTCCGCTTGTGGTTTAAAGAACGAGGTATAAACCAGTAACGCACGCTTCGTCGCTTCTTTCTGCTCATGGCTTAGAGGACGAGGGATACATATGTGTAGCGCGCTCGTTTTGTTTTTCCGCCATGTTAATCTTTCTGCTAATGAGATGAATTTTTCCACTCGACAAGTTATTTTGTCGAGTCGACAATAATTTTGTCCACTCGTGCGACTCGTACAACTCGACAACTGTACGAAGCGGACCCTTGGGTGAACTAATGAGATGCATTTTCCACTCGACAACTCTGTCTGTAAAGTCGAGACAAGTTGTCAACTCGTACAAGTTGTAAAACGTATTTCTCCACTCGTTTCATGTCGACAGTAGCGCGCTTGTTTCGGTTTCCCGCCATGCTAATCTTTCTGTTAATGAGATGCATTTTTCCAATCGACAAGTTATTTTGTCGAATGGACACTAATTTTGTCCACTCGTGCGACTCGTACAACTCGACAACTGTTCGAAGCCGACCCTTCGGTGAACTAAAAAGATGCATTTTCCACTCGACAACTCTGTCTGTCAAGTCGACACAAGTTGTCGACTCGTACGAGTTGTAAAACGTATTTTTCCACTCGTACCATGTCGACAGTATTGGACAGGGAGAGGAAATTGGACACTGAGAGGAAGCGAGAGACTGGAATTTGCTTTTGCTGGTCTTTGGTGGAAAGATCCCAGAGGCAAGGTCTTGCTTCGTTCAATTCAATGTGCTTATTCATTCCATTTTTGCTTTGAACCCTTAACATTTTCTTTTTACCCCAGCGAATTCACCATGTTGTTTTTCTCGCGGCCAGCTATAAACCGGAGCCCGCTGCAACAAAACAGTCAGTGTTGACCACAACACTTTCAATAAACCCCTCTAAAGCTGACCAAACGAGGTAAAACTCTGGCCAACTCTCATGGAAAATATGAGCAGGTTCAAATTCGATGAGAGCTCTCGAGAGTCGACGAGAGTAGCCGAGAGCGAGAATTCCAACTCTCGTCAACTCTCATCGACTCTCGCTCGTGTTTGGCCGGTGCTTCGTGTTAGTGATTTTGATTGTCTTTCTCAGACAATACAAATGACTGGGAGTAAAGCAAACCGACTCCAACATGGCGCCGAACTCTAACCGTCCGATATTTCTGGACTTTCCAGACTCGCTCGTTTACCTTCCGCTGGGCAAGGGGAACGAAGACTTTGGGCACGAGACTGTTTACCGCATTGTAAGGCTGACCGCCATGCTGAATATAAGTCGCTCAAACCCAGATAAAACTTCTCGTTTTCTCCTTCTTCCAAGTTCAGAGAACATAAAGAAAAACGAAAGCCTTCCAACAGTAGCCCGCGTGGCAGGCGCTTTTCCCATTCCCTTCCCCTTTCCCAGCGCCTGCCACGCAGGCTATTCCAACAGTAAAAAGAGTTGTCACCAGTCTTCTGTATTCCATTTCAATGCGGCATTGAGTATTTAAAACATAAGCCTTTGGCTCGGGAGATTGGCCAACCATTCCCCACGATATCGAGATTAAACAAATTGTTTTGATTTAGTTTGATTTACATGAGTATTCTCACCCATTTCAGCACTCCAACTGTTACGTAATAAAATTATTCTGTTGTTTACTGGGACTGCTTAACATTTTTTGCACACTGTTCAGTACAGAAGTATGAACATTTGACCTGTATCCCCGACCCCCCTCCCCGATCCCTCAGTATTTTACCAACTTACGTTAGAAGAAGATAGCAGATTATTGTGATGAGAGATTCAAGGATGGACAGCGCCAGACCCACGTACGTTAAGGTATTCAAAATGTCGATCTCACCTGGTGACTGTCACATGATGACAAACACAAAAAAAACAAAACAAAACATAAACAACAACAACAACAAAAAAAAAAAACAATTCAGTAGTATGAAAAATAGTTGAAGGATATAATTGGAATACATGCCCAACTGTTCCCGTCGGAGGTCAGGAAGGAATGACGTAACGTAATATAGACAACCACATCTTGATTTTCACTAAACAATTGGTGTATGCGTAAGATATGAAGCACGCGGAAGCTTGGAGAACACGAAAGATGCGTAAGAGAGCAACTCTAGCTTCTTGAGTGCTCTCCAATCTTCCCGCGTGCTTCATACCTTCATGAACGCACAGCTGACGCACGAACCAATTTTTCAAATGAAGAATGATCCTCGCAGTTGTGAACGCAATTTATGCAATTGCGAAAAGAAGCCTGAAAATTTTTCAGGACTTCAACGGGGTTTGAACCCGTGACCTCGCGATTACCTGTGCGATGCTCTAACCAACTGAGCTATGAAGCCACTGACGTTGGGAGCAGGTCAATTGTGGGTTCAAATGTTCCCGTGAAAGAAATGAGTGTGAATGATATATGAAATAAATCATACATGAACTGCGGAAATGAAATCAAATGAAGAATAACCCTCGCAGTTGTGAACGCAATTTATGCAATTGCGAAAAGAAGCCTGAAAAAATTTCAGGACTTCAACGAGGTTTGAACCCGTGACCTCGCGATTACCGGTGCGATGCTCTACCCAACTGAGCTATGAAGCCACTGACGTTGGGAGCAGGTCAATTGTGGGTTAATTTTTTATAACATTTTCAACTCGGTAGTTTTAAGAGAAATTCCCTCTGCTACGTCATCAGCGTGCACAATAGGAATATCAAGCACGCTCACGCAATTGAATTTACCAACTCTGTTATAATACTGGTGTGGCCATAAAATTTTGAATTGATTTTTGATTGAATGTGTGGTTAATCGGGGTTGTCATGACTGCTTTGAAACATCAAAGCTTATGAGCAAAGCGAGGGTGGCAATCAGACTGTTCCAGGAGATGTCAGTAAAGTGACAGCGTTAAAGATCGTTGGAAATGCTTGACAGCGAATTCAACCGATCTCTCACCTGGTCTACTAAAGCCACACTTCAATAGTGACGAGGCTTTCACAAACTATATATTAAATTATGCCATTTATATCCATCACAAAAGAACAATGCTTACAAGCGTCGATGTAGCGTCAGCGAAATCCATAAGGACGGCGAAATGTGTCATGTGATTGCATAAACACGTTGTTTCTAAGCTGCCGCGAGTAAACTGGGTAAAACAACCTTTTCCTGACCATCCTGTGGAACTAAAGCAGAATCAGTTACTCCACCTGTTTGTTTGTAACTAAAAACTGACTTAAAAAGGATTGCAAAATCCGAGTTATGAAAAAGGTGGAAGTCAAAAACCCGTTAGCATAGCAACATCATGTCACGTAGACAATCAAATGCCATATCGAAAATTAAAGACGGTTGTACCACTGTCCCCACCCCCGTCAAGGTAAAATTGACATTTTTATAGGTAGCGGTCTTATTTTTCTAGTGCTTTAAGATGGCTCACAATGGTTTCTTTTTTTTTTTTTTTTTTTTTTTTATTACAGCTTTATTGGGTACTCCTCTATTAATATATAACATAAATTTATAGTACAGCACATTAAAAAAAAAATGGAAAAGAAGCAAGACCCAATAGGGGTAGGTGCAACAGGACTAACGGCCCATGCGAGGCACCTCCCCTGGATTAAGACCTAGGTTAAAAAAATTAATTTAAAATAAAATAAAACAAGAAGAAAAATGAAATAAATACTCAAACATACGTCCAAAAAAGATAATAATAAATTACGAGTGGCATGGGCACGTAGGGACTAGTGTCCTCGTGCAGGGGTAATTGATTTCATATACCCGCGACAGGGTTTCCAGCGGTTTCTAGCACTTACACAATTGGATTGATCAATACTACGATACTGGTATCGGCCAAATCCTTAGTCACTGCTGAAAAAGTGGTGGTCACTCTCTTGGCACAATAGTATAATGAACTTTCTCCAGTAAGCTTTCTTACCTGTTCTCTGAGTCGTCCCAGAATACACATTCTCTTTCATTCGCTGGAGGCTTAAGTCAAAAATGTATAGGTAATCACATGATTTCGAGTGCAACTTCAAATAAATAAGCACGAGTAAATTTTTTCAAAGACTCACAAAATTGTGGTCTTTGAAAAAATTTACAAGTGCTTATTTATTCCAAATTGCACGACAAAAATCATGTGATTACTTATTGATAATATACATGAAAAAATTGCGAGATAGCTTCTTAACTTTGCAGAAGCAACGCAACAAAGCTAAGGTGAATCAAAACAACAGTTTTCTCAATGTTTTTAAAGCGTTTTTAGCTGTAAAAACTGGCTAAACAATTACAGGCTATAGCTATAAGGCTACTTTGTTTGCTAAGTGTCTATCAAGCGTTGTAATCATTACCTTCAAGCTTTCTAGTTCGTTATCTTCGCCTTGTTTGTCCTTGTTTGTTTATTAATCTCGGCGTCACTCCAGTGTAGTGTTGAATTCAACGGACTCGTAATTCCAATTACGTCGGTAATTCCCTTCTCTGGACACCACTGTTTCAAAACAGACAGCTAAAATACTGTGCTTTTCGCAGCCGTTTCTCCTTTTTAGAGCTGTTTTGCAGCTTCTCTGCTGCTATTGCGGTCACGAGGAAAGAAAACCTGCTCAAAAAGCCAGCCATTGTTTTCGCTCGCAGAGTCGCTTGGAGCTCTTCAGACTTTGCGCCATTCAAAGGCTGCGTTTGATTGGCTCAATTTCAGTTCCTTGTTAATTAACCAATCAGAATCGTCTGTTGTTTACCTCTTTTTTCACTGAATTACCTTTTTTCTTCACTGAATTACCTTTTTTTCTGCATCGTGTTTCCTATAAACTGCATTTCTCTTAGCCAATCAGAATCGAGAAATTTTTTCATGTATATTATTAATTAGGTTAAACTGTGTGCAGGATTCAATAATTTAAGTAGATTTGAACCATAACAGGGAAAAATCAAGGATGATATTGAAGCATCCCTCTGTGTTGTGCCGTGCTTAGCCCTGGGTCGTGGCATGGTGCATTGAAAGTAATCGTTGATAGCTTAAAATCAGGTTAGCGTATGATAAAACATATTTCTCGTAGTCCAGTACAGAATAGACCCTATGCAAAAATGGCTGGCTTGAAATTATTAGTGGAGCTCCACAAGGTAATCCGCTGACCAGTAGTACGTGACCATATCGCGGGCTCAAGTTAAGACCTCATCAAGGTCAGCTGTTTTTTTTTTAAGTTGCACGCTGACCAGGTACTGGTTTTCGATTGGATCGCAGGCTCAAGCCAGGTGTAGGACACACAAACCAAAACGACGCATAATTTTTCGCGCGCTTTCTGCAGCTCGAGATTTCACATTCAGTTGGTTTCTTCATTTTGAGCACAACAACTTCATCTTCTTCGTAGTTCTGTCGTTTAAACATGATTTACAGACCCTTCTGCGCAGTCTCCGTGCCCAATGTTTGTGAGCCTCACACGATGGAATGCGAATCGATGTTATGCGTTACGAACCACTTACCTTATAGGTGAGGCATTTTAAATTCTTTTCTTAACTGTTTCTTTAATTTTTACAGCTACGAAGTTGTTTTCTCTGGTGATATCGGGAAGAACGAAGCATAAACCTTTGCATCAACAATGGCGGTTGACATGAAAGTTTTAATTTACTTCATGTAAGTGATTGCGAAACATTACATTTTGTGACGTCTTACATGAAAAAAAAAAAAAACGTAAACAAATTCTTGAGACTGCGCAGTACGGACTGGAAATCACCTTTAATTCGCGTAAAAGGCATGAAAATCAATAACTACTTAAAAGATACTCCGGAAGGCGAATTTTCAACTAATAAAATGGAAGAGCAAAACAGTTTTCTCAGGAAATTCTAAAATTTTGGATCCACTTCTATGGCGCCCGGATTGTATGATTGAAAAACAAAATGATTTAACGCTTCAAGGGCTTGTTCACTTTACCGCGGCATCTTGCAGCTCACCACGAAAGTTCACTTAACAATTCACCGGCATTAATGGGAGGAACGAGTAGCTCAAACTTGGTGGAAGAAGTTCTTTCTTTGGACAAACCGTTTGCTGTTTTGTAGATGCGTGATTTTACTTTAGTGGGTTGATGCGTATTTTCAAGTCGTAAAAAGCTCGACAAGACAGGTAACTAATAATGAATTGAAGCTTAGCATTTGAGGTTTAATCGTTATTACTTTTGTTCAGGAATGAAACTTGTATTTTTGTCTCGACTGGATATAAATAACAATGTACTCGTTTAGGACACAAAGAAGTAGTTACTCGAATTGTTTGTTTGTTGTTTTGCAAGCGAGCGAGTGTTTTCCTCCGCTCGGCTGACTGTACATGTTTTTCGAAGTCAGTGTTTCTATACATGGCAAGAAATGAGGGACATGAGGGGGTGGAGTCACTTCAGAGCAGTCTAGAGAGCTGTCAATTACTTTCTTTCTTTGGAGAGATGCTATTGGATGATCGTTACTATAGAAATTTGCAGGCGCTTCAAAATTAAAAAAAATGAAGGCCCTGTCGAGTAATCTACGGTTGTCTGCAACAGCAAAGAAATAAAGATAATAAAAACAGTTTGTTATCTGGAAAATTTCCACTGATAAATAAATCGATTTTTGGCTGTTTAGGTGAAATATCAGACATTCTTGGCGTATGAAACTGTACTGTAGTTCGCACGATCACGGCTAATTGATGATTTGATTTCCTCCTGTTTAATTTTCCCGCTATCTCGTTGTAAGGATTTGTTGTCATTCTCAGCCTTTTACCGAGGAATTCTATCCGTAAAAAGCCTGGGAAAGAGAAGAATGATATAAGAAAATGGCCGGCGTTACTTCGAACTTGTGAAAACTTGGAACTTGCGAAACGTTCACAGCACTCATGGCACTTCTGTGAGGACTTACGTTCATCCAGGTAGACTTGAAAACAGTCCATCTTCAATGCTGATTACCGTGGTGGACCGAAACTGTGATAGAAAAACAGTTCCATCGACGTGAACGACATTGTTTTGGAACAATATTTCTGATTGATACCAGGGAATTCGTTCTCGCACGGGTTTGCAAAGTTAGATTTTCGAAGGCGATGCCGCTGAAAAAGGCATTCCGCCATACTTTTCTTTAATACCAAAGAAGAAAGCTCAACTTCAAAGTTCAAAACCGTGGCGGATAAAGCTGGAAAGCGACTAATTTTTGTGTCAAAGAACGACTATCGATGTCAAGAAACAGGATTAGATTGATACCAGGGAATTCTTTCCCATACGGGCTTGCAAAGTTAGATTTTTCGAAGGCGATGCAGCTTGAAAAGGCATTCCGCGATTCTTTAATACCAAAGAAGAAAGCTTAACGTCAAAGTTCAATACCGTGGCGGATAAGGCTGGAAAGTGACTAATTATTGCGTCAAAGAACGATTATCGATGTCAATAAACAGGATCAGATCGAAACCAGTGGAAAAGTCAAAAGCTTAGAGAGGTATGTCAAAAAAATTAATTTTCTTCACTCAAGTCTCTCTATTTATGCCCGCCATGTTTTTTAGCGTGATTTTCCTAAGTGTCGCTACGAACTGCGCACGCGTGTCCCTCATTTCTTGCCATGAGTGTTAAGAACTGAAAGAAAAGTTTGCCCTTATGTTGTTCAGAGGTAATCGCAATGAGTCCTCGTAAAGTATCTCTCATGTTTTGCGGGACGAGGGCAATTTCAGCAAATTTCTGAAAACAGAAGTGATATTAATCCTTCATTTTACTCGGCCCCATGCGATTACCTATCCAAACTATCAGGATTGTTTTGCTTTTCCTCTATACTACGACATTTAAGCTTATGTCTAAGCTAACGTACAACGAAATATGTTTGTTAAGCCCCGACTAAAAGATCAAACATTTTCATCCAACATCATGTTTGTCACATATAACGTTTGTTGGCTAAACGCGTAACAATGTTTGACCAAACAGCGGACCAAGTGAGTCCAAAAAATGATTTTTGCGTATTATCGCTGAGATTTTTGACGTTATGTGGTTTATGTGGTTGCTTTTTACCGTTTGTGTACGATTTGTTTGTTTGGGTGGCTAAAGGATCAAATGGCTTTTCAACCACGGTCAATTCCTGTTGACTGCTCTAAACATAAAATATTGGCACAAGAAAAGCCATGCGGTGTTGCTCAATACCAGTAAAAAGTAATAATCGTGGAGCTCCGCTTTCAGGCTTGGCTAAATCTATATGTTATTTTTGTTTGTATTAAAAATAGCCTCACTACCTTCCACTCGTTTGGTTTATAGAAAATTCTTTAGAATCTTGATCGCAAAAGCGAGGTTAGTGAAGCTATTTTGAATATAAACAAATGAACAATTTCAAGCCAGCCATTTTTGCATAGGCTCTGATCATCTATATAGGTGTTTTTTTTGTTTTTTTTTCTAATTGATTGGCGTACGCGGTTGGTTAGTATGATCCGGAGAGAGTGAGACTCCAAATGCATGACCTGTTTCCAGACTAAATCATGAAATGAACAGTTTCCAAAAAGCCAATAATGACAACAACAGTGCAATTTCAGGGTAATATCACAGAACCTCCTACGTTCTAATACTTTTTTCTATTGGTACCTTTAAGCTCTTGAAGACCAAGCTGATATTTTCTTGCAATGGGAGTTTAGGAGGAGGGTTCGCTGTAACGGATATTATCAACGTGTTGATACCCCTGTAAAGATGATACAGACAGAAAATAAATGCTACTAACATTGCTTTTGCAGTGTTCTTCAGTAATGATCTAATGTTCTGGATTAACTAACTCTTAATGATGTGAAATGCGGGTGATTTTATATCTTAACTCTTTGACATCCATATTATTTGGAGATGACTCTCTGAGCATGTTAAATAACGACCTCAGCGCGAGTTCTTCGTCAGAGATTCCATACGATTACTCATGATGGTCGACTGCTATAGTTTGTGCTTGGACTCGAATGACCCTGTTGTTCTTAAGGCAATTTTCGGCCTCATCCCACCCAGGCTGAGTTGAGCAATTAGTTTTATGGTACTTTAACCCGTACGTTAGCCGTTTTCTTGGCTGGCTGACTAGCTGACTATCTAATTGGTAAGCTGGTGAACAACGGCTACATTTGTTAGTCAGCGTTAAGAAAGGGTACAAACCTTTTTTGTTTTGTGCTTCTAGGTTTTGACACATCCGCCATGAACAGCTTGTGCAGATGTTTGTACATGACACCTACTATTAAAGAGCCTGAAATTTATAACAAATAGGCAAATAAAGGAACTGATCCATCAATCAATCAATCAATCAATCAAACAATCAATCAATCCATCGGTCATTCAGTCAGTCAATCAATTAATCAAACAATCAATCAAATCAATATCAGCGCACAAAAACTGGTAAAATGAAAGTATGTAATTACTTGCATTGATGACCAAATCATGGAATAGTGCTTCTAACTTTTGGGTTTGTGCGTATTAAAATAAAAGCTACTGGGCTTGACTGAGAGAACTCTTTCTTCATCCGTCAGAAATTCTGTGATGTTACTCGTTCTAGTAGAAAAAATATTCACCAGTTTTTGAGTTATTTTTACAATAAAGCAAACGATTTGGTGCAGTTAGTTTCAAAAGGACAACTGTTTATAGTAAGGGCTATCTGCGCATGCATCTACTTACCTACATTATGGTTTTTAGCAGGGATTTTAAAAACGTTTCCTCCTTCAAACTTCATACGTTTGATACGTTTTCGTCGACCTGGAGTTCTCCAAACCTCTAAATCTAGAACAACGGGTAAAAATGATTTGAATTGAGCATTTTAGATGAATAGGATTGAAACGTCCTGTAGCCGTGGCGGAATTTACCTTGCGGGTGTCGATTTCCATTCTTACACATCTCGTTATTGGCTATACAATAGACGGATACTGATTGGGTTCTTCAAAACAAAGGCTAACCGCCGGCGAACGGAAGTGGCAATTCAGTTGAGCAGACGTTCGTGGGGGAGAAACGCGTGGCGAGCCCAAAGGCGTCTGTGTGGGAGGCTACTAGTCCCTTGAAACTTCGTTAAATCGAGTTCCACTGAAGCTTTAAATTTGACTGTCTCCTAGATGGCTCTAAAGTTAGTGCTATTTGCATGCTTCCATTTAAAATAACAAAGGAAACGAAATTAATTTCAAACGAAATTAATTTCAATATAAAATTATACACAATATTCTTCCTCATGGTATGGTATTGCATACAATGAATAGCCACAGTGACTACTGTTTGTCAGTAGATATCTTAAGTATACTGTATGGCTATAACGCTGCAATACCTAAAATGCATATCTTTAACTATTAAATTCTCCTTGGCAAGAGACACATTTTCCTGCAAAGGATCGAATTCAAAACCCCAAGCCTTTTATCTTTTTTCTTGAATTTGTTAGAGATAAGTTAATCGTGCAAAGATCGATTTTATATTCTAAAGGCCAAAAAGCAATATTTATTTCACTATGGAAGCTTGTCCTCTCCTTACTGTAAACAGTTACGAGTCAAAAATGTACTTCATGTTTCAATTCGAATGCTTATTCATTGTGACTGATAATGTTCGCCAGGCAGAAAATCTTCAGATTGAAATATAATTGCCAGTTTGCAAAATGTTTCACGGCGTTTTACTAATTCATTCACAGGCATCTTGGTTGACTTTTAGTCTGATCGAGTAAAACGGTTTTACTCTCATCAAACTAAAATCTTGATGTGACAGTTAACTCGTTAATTCAAAAGACAGCACACATACTGCAAGTACAACAGCCGTAGTCGGCCGTTAGACCAGTCAGAGCGTCATTTTGTTTACTGTTCCTGAGGTTGCTGAACTTAATTTCGTTTTGTTTTTGAGCTGTGCTTAGCCAAACCCAAAGGTTTAATTAGAGATCAAAATAACTGAGAGAATGTTTACTATTTGCGGACTGGCCCTTGTTCGTATTTTTTAAATGATCCCACTGTATCAAAATCTCAAAACTAGAAACTTACCTAACTTATCACCGGTATGACGATAACCATCTTGAAGTAACTTTTTCACAGGGAAATGTGTCCGAATGTACTCGAGAACGAACCATTCAAAATGTCTGATGTGTGAAATGCGCTTTCTTTTAGTTCTTTCGCCGCCACGTTCGATTCAGTGTTATCTCCATTTCTCCCTGAAGCTGTGTTCGTGAAGTTTGTAACGGTCTCGGCAAACAAAGATTCTGCTCGCTGCAAAAATATAATGTGCAGTAAAGAGTATAAAGGGATGACCCGGGCTATGGGCGTGCTAGAAATAGATGCTTTGGCGGTGCAATCCACTAATATGCTGTGTTTATTAGTTTTCGAATACCGTACCCGAAACAATTGGAAAAGGAAGCCAAACTGAAATAGCCTGTTCCAGACGTTCAGATTGTAAACGCAGCGCGATAGTATTGAATAGAATAGAAACTTTATTTAAGTGTCAAACCGTATAGCCTAGGAGAAACCCATACTAATAAGGGGACACATATTAATATAAAAATACAATACAGAATCAAAAAAACTAAAACAGCTTCATTTAAAATATAAATATGGCAGAGCGAGGTTGAAATAAAGAGATGAAAAATAGAATGGGATTTGGGACGGGCGGCCCAAGCCCCCCTTCCATTTTCTCCGCTTTATTTTCGCCTCGCTCTGCCGGTACTATCGCGCTCCGTTATACTATCTGAACGTTTGGAACAGGCTAAACTGAACAAATTAAAAATTTAACATAACAGCATTTATAAAAATAAGACTAGAGCGACGGTTTTCCCCGGTAACCTAGCTATCCTATAAGCATCCGCCTCTAGTTATTATTGGACCAAGCCAATAGAAAATACTGGTATAACGAAATTCTAAAAGGGGTGCATATTTAAAATAGAATGAATTATTACGAAGCTGGTATTATAATCATTAGTTGTTACTAGATAGAGTGGCTCTCAATTGAGTGTCGAAAGTAATTCTCATTTGCTTTGCTTTACTCTGTGATTAGCTGGCAAATCTCGCACCACTCGCGGCTTTCTCAGACAATGAGAAACAAAACTAAAACCAACAGCGAGTTACATGCGTTAATTTTCCCGCGGGTTGTGTCGGCTAATGTAATTGCCTCGAATTTTGATTGGCTCATTGCACAGTTAGCGTATGTTGTAATTGGTCAGTGTAATTGGCTGGGTTTTGGTTTTACGACACTCAGTTGAAAAGTGCTCCAAAACATGAAAGACAGATTGATGTCTAGTTTTCTGTCCAAATAATATCAGAAAGAAAGGCGACTGTATGAAGAACCTTGACACAACTTTCACGTTTAGGTGGGTAGTGTCGCCGTATTTTTTTTTTTACGAGTTGTGCTGTATTCTATAGCGCTAAATCGGAAAGAAAAATAAAGTTTTTGACAATGATGATGATGACGACGACGACGACGATGACGACGACGACGATGACGACGACGATGACGATGACGATGACGATGACGATGACGATGACGATGAC
The DNA here is from genome assembly GCA_016490735.1 of Pachyseris speciosa. Classification (NCBI taxonomy): domain Eukaryota; kingdom Metazoa; phylum Cnidaria; class Anthozoa; order Scleractinia; family Pachyseridae; genus Pachyseris; species Pachyseris speciosa. Next base: position 78,417 of record JAEMWC010000836.1, on the reverse strand, counting down.
GATGACGATGACGATAACGCTGCAATTAATGTATTACAATCGATTACGAATATTACCTGCAAAGCTTGGTGTACGTTGACTCCATTTTCTAATGTGTCGTTGAGTTTAGAGCAAAACTTTCTCATCCCCTAAAAATATTTTTTCATTTAAATTAAAACAATAACAAATTTGCCTTTTATTGTGATGATTGTTATTGTGTAGATTAATTAGTATCTGCTTTCTGCGAGCGATTAAGTTTTCTTTTTGGCGAGTCTCTTCCTAACTTATGCATTAACTCAAGGCTTTACAAAGCCCTTCAAACCTAAACCATACCCTAAGTCAATAGTCATTGTTTTTTCAACAATGGTTGGGATACATCTTAACGTAAGAGCTCTTCCTTAATTTCTCCCCAGGAATGTATTAGATTGTTCCTACCAGTCGATGGGTGTAACAGGTATGCACTGAACGGAGACCAATAACACTGACAGAAAAACAAAGTCATAGGGCTAAAAGAATCAGTTAAGTGCCTATATTTTTAACCTCGTTATCTCTTTTAATCGAATATATATATATATATATATATATATATATATATATATATATATATATTTTACCTTCAGGTTCACGGCACAGCTATGGGACCCAAAAATGCCTGTAGCTATGCCGATATAGCTATGGGCGAAATAGACCACAAAGCTAAGCATTGTGGCCCTATTAAGCCCTCACAATGTTGGAGATATCGTGATGATATCTTTGATCTCTGGCAACAGGGTCTTGCTGCGCTGAATTCTTTCACTGGGTACATTAATTCGCTGTACCCCACCATTAAATTTGAATTGGTTTATTCCGCAAGCAAACTCAATGTTTTAGATGTCACACTCCATTTGGTAGATGGTTATATCCAAACTGATGTTTATTCTAAGCCTACTGATAGCCACTTGTACCTTCCCCCGTCGAGTGCCCATCCTAAACATGTTTTCAAAGCGATCCCTTTGGGGTCGCTTCGAGACTACGTAGGAATTGTTCTGAGGACGATTTTCTCGCCAAAAGACTGGAGGAGTACAAGGGCTATCTAATCGAACAGGGATATTCGGCAGAATTGGTTTCACGTGAATTTTCTAGGGCAGCGAATATTCCGAGAAATGACTTACTTAAAGCCAAAGTCAAGGAGTCTAAAAAGATTTTTCCTTTTGTTCTCACATATAATCCCAATTTACCGTCTATTAATAGGTTAATCAAAAAGCATATTCATCTTTTGCTTTCATCTCCAAAACTTAGGAAGCTTTTCCCACCGAATTCTATTATTTCATCTTTTCGCAGACCTAAGAACCTCAAAGAAATTTTGGCACCTTCTAAGTGCAGTAAGAGCTCGCTTCAATCAAATACAGCATCCACAGCCGGCTGTTTCACATGTGATAAATCTAGATGCGATCTTTGCAAGAATTTCTTTGTCAACTCTCAAACTTTTTCCAGCGCACAAACTGGTAAAACCTATTTTGTTCGGCAGAAACTTTCGTGTAATTCCTCAAATGTGATTTATTTGGTTCATTGTAAGAAATGCAATCTCCAGTATGTAGGATCGACCACCACGGAATTTAAAGTTAGATTTAGAAATCACAAATCGTCCATGAGAACCAATAAGAAGACTTGCGAGGTCGCCACACACTTCAACCGAACTCCGCACGTGCTATCGGACTTTACATTTCAATGTATCGATCAAATCCAAACTAACACGTCCGAAAACACTGAACAGCTATTAATTACGAAAGAAGCATACTGGAGTGCGCAGTTGTTTTCCCTTTCACCTTATGGACTTAATAAAAGACAAGAATTTCATTCAAAAAACCGCATCCATTATACTTAATTTCAGCAGAGTTTGGACAATAGGTTGCGATTTTCTTAAGGTGCGTATTGGCAGTGAATTTATTTTTATATATTTTAACAAGTCAGTGTGTACCGACTCATTAATTGTAATCTTTAGCACTTGTAGTTGTTTCAGCGCTCAGGGGCCCTCTTTTGGGGATTCTGTTATTTTTGTGCTAGCTAGGTCATTCAAAGGCTCTTTGTTGGGAAATTATTACTTATTGTTTAAGGGCCCTCTTTAGGGATTTTGTTATGATACTGACAGGTATGATGATTCAGAGGCCCTTGATGGGGAACCTGTTGCGCTGCGACAATTACATAACATTTATCACTAGTTCTATTATTGTTGTTATTCCGCATCCTGTTAATTTACCGTAGTCGTTTCATACTTTTTGTACACCTATTGTTTTTCGTTTCATTGTCTGAGTTACGTAACCCGTATGTAATTTGTAACCATTGTTGTAAAATCATATTTAAGTTGTAGGTTTTTAACATTCTGTTTGTAACTGACGAAGGTCGAGAGACCGAAACGTTTTTTAATCATAAATTTTTAAATTTTTATCGTTTTTTGAACCAAAAGTTGTCCATTTTCGGTCTTTTTAACTGTTTTTTATCATTCGCCGAATAAGGACTGTGAATCATTAGTGATCCTTTTGGTTCTGCATCTTTCGTTGGCCCAGGAAGCGCTTTCAACCGTCTATATATATATATATATATATATATATATATATATATATATATATATATATATATATATATATATATTGAAAAATAGAAAAAACTACTCTTTTTATCCCTACAAGCCTGTTTCGTGATTGCTCACTCTTCAGGGGATTTTAATGACAAGAATATTCATAACCGTCGTTCTTATACTATAATATTTACATAAGCGATGATGCGGTTAATTCAAATGATTAAATGTTTAGTTGTTGCGTAGCAACGCTTTGTTCCTGTGGCGGCAAGAAGATACAAGTTCATTACGTTTGTTAAGTGATGACAAATCAGGTCGGCAAATTATTAAAAATTTCTCTTTAAGACAGAGATTACATCTTTTACTTGAGCTGTTGTAGGATGAGCTTGATGAAATGATACGCCATGAGATAAAGTGGTCAATGTTCTTGTCTTTAAGAGACCAGATATGTTTGCTGAGTTCGGTGGAGTTTCTGTGTTTTGCGTGACGGAATGATGCAGTGTGGTTCCTGTATCTTGTCTTGAAGTCGTTTTCTGTGAGTCCGATGTACGTTTCAGAAGTGTTATTGTCCTTTCGTGAGACGGTTGCATGGTAGATGACTGATGAGTGGAGGCAGTTTCCGTTAAGTGGGCACGCGTTCTTTTGTCGGCAGTTGCATGTTCTGTTGTCGAAGGCGTTGTTTGCGGCTTCATCGGTGTGTACGGGTGGATTCAAAATGCGTTTGTTGTGATTGTCGATAATCTGTTTAGAGTTATTCATGCAGCTGTAGCTGATCTTGACGGTATTGTGGTTGAAGATTTTTCTTAGCTTGTGGTCTTTAGGAAAGTGTTTGTCTACTAGGGTGAGGAATCTGTGTCCGATATTGGTGTTGACGTTTTTGCTGA
>JAEMWC010000836.1:57500-70000 GCA_016490735.1 Pachyseris speciosa | reverse complement strand
AAAATTATTTTCCAGACGCTCGCCTCGTGGTTCTTGCGAAACAAAACCTTGTATGCTTATAAACATGGCTGACGAATTGCAGCGTTGCAGAATTGCAGAATACATCCTTTACATTCATAGCAGTGCATCGACCGATTCCAAAGGTTAGCCCGACGGTTCTATATGAATTCCCAGTAGCTAATCTTCAAAGAGCAACGACAACCACCTTCTCTACGGAGATAGCTTGGCGAAGAATTGTGTTCTGTCGTACCAGCTCAGGGCCAGCGAGTCCACAGATGTGTTCAAAAGTATCTCTGCTCACTCTGAAGTGCTCGCTTCACAGATGATCTTGGTAACGATTTACAACGAACTGTTCGAACCAAAACTGCGGCCTTGGATAGACCCACATGGTCTTGCGCTTACGGCGATGTATGTTTTGGCGTTGAATTGTCAGGATTACAACATTCTTCGCATACTCCGCATCTGCCGAGACATTAATCGCATCCTCTGAACGAAACTCCTCCTCTTTCGCAAAAATATAGCGAGAATCAGTACTAGTGAACTCATTAAAAGTGCTTCCTCTCCCGCCATTTTTGAAAGTTGCGCGGATTTGTAATTTGAATCTTCCGAGTTATTAGTGGCTTAAAATTTCCCAGTAAAAACAGATTTCATGTTTAACTAGCTGATGTCGGTCTGTAAACAAACACCTAGGAAGAATGTTCAGCTAGTTAATCTGCCCAGTGAAAACACAGCCTATATGTAGCAAAGTTCATGTATATTCCGGCGGCACATTAATTATATTCTGGCGGCAAATTAAATATGAAGCCGCGAAATACTTGCGCACTCGTCATCGAAACACGATAATGAAGATCGGGCTGGTGAGGGGGCGCGGAAGTGGGCGGCTCCTTATTTTGTCTTTATAACTGGATATGGATACTTATATCTTTTACATAGCTGCTCTCTGTCAAAGCACAAAATATTTTATCTGGCGACTATTTCTTCCACTTATGGTGGTAATTAAAATAGTGGCAGTTTGAAAATTAAAAATTATCGTTGGAGAATATATTATCGTCCAGAAACAACTTCTGAAAGCCTTTTCAAACTACCAAGGAGGTTAGGACTCTGTGTTTGTTTGTGCGTGGAAAATAGCAATAGTAAAATATTCAAGTGATTAAGCATATGTAACTAGCAGATAAAAATTTAGGCAAATGTTCTATATTTTTTCTGTTTCATTCAGGTTGAGGTCCTGGCATCACTGTATGCCTGAGTGCTTCTGGGATATATAACATAAACAGTTTTTTTTAATGCAGATAAAAATCCAGGCAAATGTTCTATATCTTTCTGCTTCATCCAGGTTGAGGTCCATGGCATCACTGTATGCCTGAGTGCTTCTGGGATATATAACATGAACAGTTTTTTGAAACGTAGATAAAAATCTAGGCAAATGTTCTATCTTTTCTGGTTCACCCAGGTTGAGGTCCATGGCATCACTGTATGCCTGAGTGCTTCTGGGATATATAACATGAACAGTTTTTTTTAATGCAGATAACAGGCAAATGTTCTATATCTTTCTGGTTCATCCAGGCTGAGGTCCATGGCATCACTGTATGCCTGAGTGCTTCTGGGATATATAACATGAACAGTTTTTTGAAACGTAGATAAAAATGTAGGCAAATGTTCTATCTTTTCTGGTTCATCCAGGTTGAGGTCCATGGCATGATTGTATGCCTGAGTGCTTCTGGGATATATAACATGAACAGTTTTTTTTTTATGCAGATAAAAATCCAGGCAAATGTTCTATATCTTTCTGGTTCATCCAGGTTGAGGTCCATGGCATCACTGTATGCCTGAGTGCTTCTGGGATATATAACATGAACAGTTTTTTTTAATGCAGATAAAAATCCAGGCAAATGTTCTATATCTTTCTGGTTCATCCAGGTTGAGGTCCATGGCATCACTGTATGCCTGAGTGCTTCTGGGATATATAACATGAACAGTTTTTTTAAGGCAGATAACAGGCAAATGTTCTATATCTTTCTGGTTCATCCAGGTTGAGCTCCATGGCATCACTGTATGCCTGAGTGCTTCTGAGATATATAACGTGAACAGTTTTTTGAAACGTAGATAAAAATCTAGGCAAATGTTCTATCTTTTCTGGTTCATCCAGGTTGAGGTCCATGGCATCACTGTATGCCTGAGTGCTTCTGGGATATATAACATGAACAGTTTTTTTTTAATGCAGATAACAGGCAAATGTTCTATATCTTTTCTGGTTCATCCAGGTTGAGGTCCATGGCATCACTGTATGCCTGAGTGCTTCTGAGATATATAACATGAACAGTTTTTTGAAACGTTGATAAAAATCTAGGCAAATGTTCTATATCTTTTCTGGTTCACCCAGGTTGAGGTCCATGGCATCACTGTATGCCTGAGTGCTTCTGGGATATATAACATGAGCAGTATTTTGAAACGTAGATAAAAATCTAGGCAAATGTTCTATATTTTCTGGTTTCATCCAGGTTGAAGTCCTGGCATCACTGTATGCCTGAGCGCTTCTGAGATATTTAACATAACAGGTTCTTTTTTGAAATGCAGATACAAATTTAGGCAAATGTTCTATATCTTTTCTGGTTCATCCAGGTTGAGGTCCTGGCATCACTGTATGCCTGAGTGCATCTGGGATATATAACAGGAACATTTTTTAAAGTGCAGATAAAAATCTAGGCAAATGTTGTAAGCAGGTTTAATGACCAAAACGTTTTACCTTTGGTACATTTCTTTGCAGAACAATAACGCGTTCGGATGACTGTATTTTTCGAGAACGTTTTCCTTACTTTAATGCCCTTCAGAGTAATTTAGTCCTTGGACAGTTCGCCGGCATTTTCCAAGTTAAACAAATTTAAACAATTGGGAAAGAATTAGAAAAAGGAGAAGTTATATTTTGAAATGATGATTTCGATACCGTCGCCGTTGTCGCTTTTCCTGCCAAGGACGGTTTCGGAAGTCGAATACTGAAACTTCCACCTCGACGTTTGCCGAGATTATTGAGGAATTATTCAACGAGAATTTGATCAGTTCCTAAGGAAATCGTACGGATAGTAAAAGTTCTGTTCATGGGCACGCAACGATATCACATATTGAAGCGAATTATTTTAGCTCAGTGATGTTAATTTACTTTCACGGTGTTCAAGAAGGGTAATCATTGCAGACTGATTTGTGTAAATTACTCGCAAATATGTTCACTATTACCATGTATTGCAGGCATGTTTGATTTAGGAATACGAGCGAATTTTAATTAGCGTTCAAAAGAGATATATCTCCCTCCAAAAACAAAACACATTAGGGCCGTTTATACAAGAGAAAATAAGCCGCGGCTTACTCTGGCCACGGCTCACATAAGACGCGAACACTTCGTATAAATGGTACAAAATCTACGTTCACGGCTTTCTCAAGCTGCGGCTTATCCTGGCCTAGCTTGGTGTTTTTACTCGTAAAAATGGTTCCTTTCGCGTCTTATGTAAGCCGCGGCCAGTGTAAGCCACGGCTTATTTTTTTCTCGTATAAACAGCCCTATTATTTTTCCCATATTGCATGCGAAAGAGAAACAAAGAAAACTCGAGTCTTTAGTTGTAATTTAGTGCTATTTTCTGGAACCGGTGAGCCTACCTCAAGAGTAATTTATCAAAGCCAAAACAAACTATTGGGTATCGTTTTCCCGTTCCCGCAGTCACTTTTCGTGTGCATCAGGTCTAAAGATAGAATTTAATTAAACTCTCGCCATAAATAAACGTTTACGTTTAAGGATTATGACAGATAAGCGTGAACATTGACGCCCGATATCGGCAAGTTGGAAAATCCGGAATCCGGAATTTCCACGGAATTCCGGCGGAATTCCGGCGGAATTTTCTGGACTGTTTTTTTTTACTCAAAGTGATTGAAGATACTCCGAATATACTCCGAAGATTTTCCGATGACTGTACGAACTCGGAATATACTCCGATGATCATCTGGAGATTGCCGAAGTCAGCCGAAGATCCCTGAAGAGCAATTGAACCGCTGAAGAGAGATGGCGGACATATTCGGACACTCCCGAAGATTTTCCGAAGATTGCACGAGCTCCGAATATACGGCGAAGATCATCCGAGGATAGCTGAAATCAGCTGAAGTTCCCTGAAGGACTACTGGACCGCCGAAGAGGGATGCCAGACATGTCAGACATGCCAGAGACTTGTGAAGAATACTGGAATTTTTAAAAAGATTTTCGTTGTCAAATATTTGATTAGACGGGTCTATTTTCTTATGAATATTTCTATTTAAGTTGCACGGAATTTTTGACAGTGAGTTTCTCTTTAATAGGAAAAAAAAAATACAGCGGGAAGGGAAAAAATATCCTGCCCACTAGTTTGCTAGAAAAAAAAAATCTTGCTGACCAGAAATCACCTACTCGCCCCCTCAAGAGTTAAATGGTCGGCCCCTAACATGATTGATTTACACACGTGCACTGCACACTACAGTCGTGATTCACGACGTGTCGGACGAACAGGAACCTTTTGTCGCCCCGTTTTCATTCCAAATTTTAAGTTTGGACAGTCATCACTACTTAGGGTTCACCTTGGCAGAAAGGATTACTGAATTAAGTGAACTTTAGCCGCTCTTGACCGCTATTGAGAAAAAGTTAGAGAAACAACTGCACTTCGCAACCGACCATGTGCGGCATCCCTATTCGGCTGACTTCGACAATCGCCGGATGATTTTCGGATTATATTCGGAATATCTTCATTGGCTGATCAATCATTTTGAGTAAAACAATCAGACTTCACAAAATTCGGGATTCCGGGTTCTGGTTACGGAGATCTCAGTTCCAATGCCGGTCTTCATGTTAACCTTTATTCTGACGTATGATTTGCTGCTTATTACGCCGTATATTCGCCGTATATTTGTGCAATCTTCGGAAAATCTTCGGAAGTGTCGGACTATGTCCGCCATCACTCTTCAGCGGTTCAATTGCTCTTCAGGGATCTTCGGCAATCCCCGGATGATCTTCGGAGTATATTCCGAGTTCGTACAGTCATCGGAAAATCTTCGGAGTATATTCGGAGTATCTTCAATCACTTTGAGTAAAAAAAAAAAACAGTCCAGAAAATTCCGCCGGAATTCCGTGGTAATTCCGGATTCCGGATTTTCCAACTTGCCGCCCGATATCAAACAGAAACGAGTGCCAGAAGCGATTCGATTACATTGGAATGTTCAGAGTAGCTGGATATCCTGCTGAGATTGGTGGCAAATTGCCCCCTATCTCAGCGGGATCCAGAGGTATTTTTGTGGTTGCTAAGGACCTCTGGCTCGTTATGTATCCCGACAAAGGATTAAAACAGCCAAATATATAAAGTCTAAAGTGTGTATTCTACAAAATATACATTTCCTTGCGTACATTTCCACGGAGGTTAAAATGATATGGTACACAAAAAGACGTTATGAAACATGTCAACCACGCAACAGAAATGACAGCTTTCGAACACATGCCGCGCCCTTTTTTTTGTGGAAAGTAATTTTTGCGCTTTCAGTAAGCCCTGTCCATGCAAATATAAAACGTTCAGTGTCCACCGATTTCTCTAGTGTGGCTGATTGCTCTAGCAATGGATGAAAAAATAACCATGGTTAGCTTGATGCGTTGTCTTCCGAGTTACCTCTAACAAACTGAAAGATGTTTTTTTTAGTACTTAATTTGCTTTCCTCGGAAGTTATATTTTTGGGAAACCTTTCTACACCTACATCTACATTTATTAAGTTGGTAAAATCCGTTAGACATCGCACCAACTATTAAAAGAAACGATCATAAAAGATATACAATGCTCGGATAAGAATTAACAAATAAACTAGATATACATATATAAGAATAAATGAATCGTAATATAGAATAAAAATTATGTAACAATAAATGAATCGTAATATAGAGTAAAAATTAAGAAAACTGAATAAGAAATCTCTAGTAATTCTTTGCTAAGTAGGGGAGTAATTTAGAGTTAAAAACAGCCAAGGAACGAACACAAAAAAGGCGGTGGGGACTGAAGGTCTTAATCTCATTTTCAGTCACTTTTAGTTTCATTTTTTACTGGGGGTTACACTGTATTATGCAGTGGATTCCAAACGAGAATCAGTGCTCATCAGCTGGATATCTCTGCAACAACTACAACAACAAACGTTTCGCGTTTTTCGCTTCCTAGTATTATGCATTCCGGATTTTAGGATTTGGTGTGATTTTCCGCCATTCCGGCTTTTAGAATTTGGGGCGATTTTCAGCCGCACTGAAATTTCATGTGCATGTGGCGGCGCGGTGTTCGAAAGCTATCATTTCTGTTGCGTGGTTGACTTGTTCCATAACATGTGTTTGTGTGCCATATCATTTTAATCTCCCTGGAAATGTACGCAATCAAAAATAATTTAATTTTAGTTTGCGTTATTTTTGTTAGAATATTATTTCCAACACTGAAAATGGCTTCCCGAATGCAGCTATATTTGTATCAAAAGTTGCCGTCGTCAATTCCTATGCACACTTGGAAAATCTCTTGGGTTGAACGGCTCATATATTTTTCCACAGATCGTAAATTGGATGAACGTAGAAGAAGCTGCGCTTGTGACGGAATAGTGTTTATAATTTCTTGCGCCGTTCGCCTGTTTGATCGAACCATTCCTTTTGCCGTTTATTCGTTCGATCCGAGATGAAAGTTACTTCACTTTAATTTTTTTATTCCGTTCATCGGTTCGACTATTGCTCCTTCGACATTACTTCGGAAAGTCGACATAGGTGTTCCCGCAATATTTCGCAAAATCGATATCCATTGGTCTTGCCGTTGACATATCGATTTGTTTACATTTGAGTGAGTGAAAAATTTGCATAATCTGACCCCCAACAATACTCGTTTCTCGTTTCGTATCCGCGACTAAAAAGGAGATTTTTCCTCCGTTTTCGCCTTTCGTCTACAAGTAAACGGTGCTTTCGGGCACCAGAAACGGAGTTCTCCGAAAACGTTCTCCATAGTGGACATTTTATAAACGCTATCTTATATTACTATTCGTGTGGACGGACGAAAACAGAGGTTTTCGAATACGGTGATGTCATAGATCAAGTCCATGCTCTCCCGGTCTGCTTTGCGCATGTTCTGTAAGGGAAGCTATCATGTTTCCATCGATTTATGCGTTTACGTGTGGACGGGTGAAAATGATTTGAATGCGCTAAGTGTGGACGCGTATTTTTTTTGAAAAAATACGCGCATTTTTTTTTCAAAAATTTCCGGATAAGGGTGGACGGGACCTCACTGTTTGAGAAAGTGAGGTGAGTTTTGCTACCAATCACACAGCGAAGTGAAACTGAACCTAACCAAACGAAATTTGCTATCGACAGTGAATTGGAAACCGCTATATTTACTCTATACATATTGATTACCGTGTGGGATGTTAGGATATAACGGATCGAATTGGAATTTCGAAGTGTTGGTTTTTGAGGAGAGGGGAAAACCGTAGTACCCGGAGAAAAACCTTTCGGAGCAGAGAAGAGAACCAGCAACAAACTCAACCCACATATGACGTCGAGACCGGGAATCGGACCCGGGCCACATTGGAGGAAGGCGAGTGCTCTCACCACTGCGCCAACCCTGCTTCCTCAAAAACATCGGCTTTGTAATAATACAGAGGTCAGTTTTGTTGGAAAAAAGACACTGCACGACACCGTGATATGCCTTGGGGAGGTTTAATTTGGAGAGAGAAATGAAGTCCCTGAACAGTTTGGAATGGATTGTATGCTTTTGGGTACTACTATTCAGTAAAGGAAATGCTGACGTAGGGTAACTCAGTGACAAAAATATATATATTAGGCTTTGTACAAGAATGGGCTAATAAAAAGAAGTAGACGAGGCCTAAAACCGGTCACCATTAAACATCACTTAATAAATTTCCGCTGAAATTGCTAAAGTATTAAAATACTTATTGGAGGCGTGTTTTTAGTAAAAACAAATTCCAACCAAAACATCTGCATTGATACTGAGATCCCCCGAAAAGAAGGAGAGTCGCCAGGTATTGTGTATGTCATCGGTTCAGGATCCGGATAGACTGCGAGTAGTCTCTAATTTCGGTGATGGATTGTGGGGCGGAAAATTAGAGGCTACTCGCAGTCTAGTTCAGGATGAAACAAGCAATTAATATAATCGGCTGTGGAACTTTACAGAGGTTATTGATGAGTCACAAACACATTTGGCTGCTCTTTCTCTTTAATTTTAAGGGTGCTAAATAAGACAGCTTTGTCTTGTAACGGCCTTCAGTTATTCAAAAAAATTCATAATTCGTTTACTTGAGAATGGTAATATAAGTTAAAACAGATCGAAAATAATAGTTAATTTGCCTGCTAAGTCGTATCCACTGAAGTTTACAACTACATTTCTCGAAAGGCGAATCCCCAATTCCCACTTCTGAGTCCATGGAATGCTACGATTCAGAGCCTGATTTTTTTTGCTATCTTGGAGAACTTTTCAAGATAAAAATTCAGGGTGTTCAAGGCATGTTGTGCCGTTGCTTGTATTGTATGTAAAAAAACGAGGTCGAATAAAAGAAACAAATTAGTGGTGAACCTCAAAACTGAAGCTACAGTATATTGGGAAGAATAAAACACGTTAAGTCTTGTAAATTAATTTTCAAATTACAATCGTTGATAGTATCAAACATCGGGTAATACTACTCACCCAAAATAGCCGTTATCGTCTTCTCCGAGACATTAGAGCACTCAATACCTACAAAATGAATTTAAAATAACATCTTGTGCGCCGCTCTTTTAATGTAAAGGTCAACAAAACTCAGTTTTCAAAATATCTCTATATTTTTGCAGCTAACAATCCAAGACGGTCAGCATCCTCGTTTTCGTAGGGGAGGGGGTAGGAAGGGACGGGATATCAGTGCACGTCCCTGTCCCCCTACCCGAATGAAATATGTATACGAAGTTAAGTCTTTAATAGAGATGATAAGGAGATCAAAGCCAAATAAAGTAGAGGTCATGGTTTCCATGATACTACAGTGAGTCCATCTATATAGTCTTCCAGTTTAGTTCAGTTCAGTTCTTTTTAGCCAAACAACATAAACAATTAAATACAATAATAGTAAGCTGGCAAGGTAGTCAGAAGAAACGAAGAGGGTTATAAAACCTGGGCTCCCTAGTCACAAAGGAATAAGAGAGAATAAATTATGTGGAGTGATGCACAAATAATACACTAAGATTTTCTGAAGTATGTGCATGCTGAAGGTAACACTGAATATACTATATTATATTTTTTTTTTATTCATTTAAATCAATATTTATACAGGAGCATCCAGTTTAGCATAGCATTGGTATTTTAAATGGAGCCCTGACATAACACAAATCTAACAACATTTACAGGCAACATAGCTTTACAAACGTAATATTAGACTATAAATAAATATGGTTACATAGGTGGGAATAAATTCGTAATATATCAATGACAGTAGGTATTATTGCTTTAGATGGCGTTTAAGCGTAATCTTAAATTTGTGTAAAGCATTATTCTCCATTTGCCTAATGTGTCGAGGCTAAGCACAGCTTCTTGCGTTCTGAACAAAATTTAAAAAAAAAAGCTATTTATTTTGCTAATGAAAAGCTCAGGTTGAAATAAGCAAGCATCACGTCGGGAATCTAAAAAAAAAGTCTCAATCAATAGTTAATTACCTGAGAAAACTTATGGCTGAGCGATAAGGTTGTTTTTCCACGATTCAATTCACTCAAAGGCCAGCGTCGACTGACATATTTGAAACTGAAGATTTGTTCCTCTAGTCTCCAAGTAAAACGCTGTCGTATCGAAGTTTGTACGAATTTTCACATAGATTGATTCGAACTATATACAACAGTTCCGGAAGGTACTGCTGGAATTTTTTTGCTGTTAACGTTTTGTATATTAATAGTCGTAAAAATTGAAAGACTATGCAAGTTACCTCAGTCCACGAAGACGTCATTTCAAAATATAACTTCTCGTTTCGGTAACTCTTCCGTGATTATTCCAATTTGTTTAACTTGGAAAACGCTGGCGAAATGTCATGGAACTAAATTACTATGAACGACGTCAAAGTAAGGAAAAAGAAAGAAACGTTTGCCGTCATACGCTCAGTCACGTTCTCAAGAAAACATAACATTAGGTCATTTCACGTTGTTGTTTTGCTGAGGACGGCAAAGAAATCTACCAAAATGCAAAACCGACGTGCAGAGCGATTGCTTTACCCATTAAGCCCATTCTTTTGTGGCGTTCTCATTGCCGTTGCCTTCCTCGTTACTTAAGGTGCCTACATTAGTAACTGAGTTATTCGATTGCGACTGCATGCAAATTTAAAAAGTTGCTGTTTTGTTTGCTTTTAGAATTTTCAGCACACAAGGTGTTATCCACCCCAGTTGCTTGACACGTTATCGTTTCCTTAAGTCAGATAGTCGCTATATGTATTTTGACAGTTTATTTCTTGGTTTTATAGTGAGCTTAACAGAGAATCAAAATTGATATGTGTAAGTCGTGAGCTAGGAGCCATGACTGCTTCTCTAGAACCTTTCGGTCTTTGGCCTTCCTTGTATAGAAGTATTTACAAGAAAAAACTAAAAACATAATATTTACAGGAAAAACTCTGGAGAGAGCTATTCTAAACCTTTGACGAGAAATAGTTAGCTGTGCACAACAAAACATGTTAAATTTCATCAATTAAAAAAACAGTAGCAGATAAACAAAGCATTCGCGCGTTCAGTTGTTATAAGTGCAGCTGATGACTTAGGCTGTCTTATTCAAAGCAACAAAGGAATAACCACTTTTTTTATCAACAAAACGTGCGACGCCAAAAAAAAAAAAACATCATTTTCAGGGCCTTATATAGAGCGAATAAATTGAAACGAACCTGAATTTAAATCTCCAGTTAACCAAAGTTAATATTTCTTGCCAATAGAATAAATCGAAAACGCACGCTTTAATGCCATAAAAAAAAAAAAAAAAACGGGAGAGTCCTCCTCTAGCTGGTCAGAATGAGTTAAAGAGCCGTGAAACAAGTGGAAATATTGTTAGCTATCGCATAAGGGTAGCAAAATGCTTTGACAATGTACGTGCGTGTTCATCATGTGTTTTCATGTTCCTTACTATGAAATGCTGAACAAGACATTTAAGAGTAAAATCACCAAATTAAAACAAAACATTCTTTTTTTGTACACTCCCAAGGCCCAGGACCATTCCAATAATGGAAAGACTGTGGTTTTGATCTTTTCATACTGGTCTTTTCCCGTGTGTTGTTCGATCTTTTTGATTTTTTTTTGCCTGCGTTCCACGGTTCCACGGTTATCCATAAGGTCCTTAAGCTTACGTTTTCTACACTGAGGAAGAATCAACCTTACAGAGGAGATTTTGTAAAACGCACTTAACAAGAATCTAAATAACATTTCCAGCGCAAATGAGTTGATTTGCCCGGTTTTGATGGACCGACTGTATTTGTTTCTTTTGTCTTCCTTGTAATTTTCGATGTTAAAATATTAAAGAAGACGCGCACTCCATATCGCTAGTTGTCAGTCAAAGTGAAAAAAACAGGTTAAAGACAAATGTGAATTTCACACTCACCCGAAATTAGGGCCACAGTCAATACAATTGCATTTAGCTTTGCGTATTTCATAGCAACGTTTTACATTTTACCGTTCAGTCAGCTAAACTGTGTTTGCAAGCCATCGACTCAAAATTGCCTGTTGTGTCTTTCTTTTGCATGAATTAATATTTAGCTGGATGCTAAACTGCCATCATCAGCTGTTAAATATAACCATCAATAATTAATGAACATCTTTTTCTTACCATTTGCTCCTTAATTTTTTTTGCAAATACAAGAAACAGTTCCAAAGAAGTTTGTGCGTTTTATTATGTACTCAACAAACTATACCATCTCTGATTGGTTAATGACAAACACTCAAAGGGACAGGAAATTACATACGTTCTCGCCAGTGAGAAGGGAACAAAATCATCATCATCATCATCATCATCATATTTACTTCAATTTGTCTATCGTCATCGTCATTACAACTGTCTTTATATGGATGAACCGAGTTATAAAATCAAAGAGTGCCTGTGGCTAACTCGTGGATAAAGGATCCACCGACCTTTGGTGTACACATGTGACATATGTTAGGGAATGTTATAAATTTTATAAATAATGTTTATCAATGTTGAGTTCATTGACTTTTCTTCCCTTTGCAGGGAACATATATGTGATAGTATTTGCCATTGAATCTAGAGCCTTATTGGAGGGTATCATTATTTACTAGCTCACTGTAGGGTTCTTATTTTAAGACAGTCTTTCATCCCCAGTTTCTAATCGGCTTTTGTTTTTTGTTATGCAAAGAATTGCAAAGAGAGTGCTGTCAGTTAGGCTAACCCTAGGCAGTGAGGCATCCCAAGACCCAGCGGGTTTCAAGATGTTTGTGCAGAGGAGACTACAGAACCACATGCATGTGGAAT
>JAEMWC010000836.1:45000-52500 GCA_016490735.1 Pachyseris speciosa | reverse complement strand
AGTTGGCGATGGTCGATTCCGCTGAAATTTAACCACAGGCAGACAATCCGAACTGCGTGACGTTACGCACGCTACTTGATCTCATATATTCTCTCTATTTTGAAACGGCTGTTCTCGGCTGGATTCAAGTGATAGGGAGTAATGTGCCATAAAATACCGAATTTTGCGCCTCTTAATCCCAAATGCAGATGTAACGTAAGCCAGATGAATAAAGATCACTTACTTTATGCTCTTAATAAGGTCTTTTTTTTTAAACAGCCGCTGCAGCTGAACGCCTTCTGAATTTTATCCATTTTCTCGTACTTCCACGCGTCTCTCCTGGTTACGGGCGAAGCATCTAACTAAGGCCTGGCCACGACGCGCACGACCCCTGACCTGGAAGGGTCTCGGCGCTGCTACTCTCGTGGCCTTATCAACTTTGGCAATTGAATCAAGAACCTTTTCAGGATCCTTATGGCCTTGCAAGACCTGCAGATATTGTTGAAATTCAACGTCCGTTACCTGATCTTATCCTGCATAGCCTGCAGTACTGCGTTGAAAAATGGGGTTGATTCGTTTCCCTAGCTACTATCTTCAGGTTTATAAGGTAATCCAAGGCTTTCTCTTTAGGGAACATCGGCAACTAGATGAAAAGCTGAAATTCGTCTAAGGCTGAATCAACAGAGGTCTTCTGGGATTTCTCTAAAACCTCCAACCTACACATGACTTGCAGCACATCATTCCCTTCCTGCATAATAAAACCATATGGATACATTTATTTCTCAAAACAATCATTCTCAACATCATCATCATGTAGAAGCCAAAAAATAAACTATAATATTAGCAATAGTAAAAATAGTAAATTATTATTATTATTATTATTATTATTATTATTATTATTATTATTATTATTATTATTATCATTATTTTATTTATTTTTATTTTTTTTAATTTATTTGCAAATTGAAACAACAAATACACATCATCTACACTAAAACAACAAAGTAAAAGAAATGATTACAAAAGTAACAAGAAATTCTTGGAGAATTTTGAAGCGGCCTTTTTGACCATCCGAGATTGATTCAAAAAAAATATATCCAACACTAAGTTACGTTCAAACAACGCCACGCAATCAAAAGACCTGTGTTGTCGATTCACTTCCGATATAGAACCATCACTTGTTTATCTTCAAATTCAATTCAATTCTGACTAAACATTTCTTTTAGAAATGCTTTCGGGATTACTGACTCTGACCCCTGTATTTTATGGCCACCAAAATCTACAAGTTCAGTTTAAAAACATTTACGATCTTCCGAATAGCTTTAGTTAAGATCGGATAAATTCTTTGATTTTGCCGAATTTGTCCAAAAATATCGGACTCCCAATCATCGGTGTTCTGAAATACTGCTCAAAACAAATACTGTCAAGTAATTCAATTCTGATCAACCATTTCTTTTCTCTGTAACCCTTGGGCATTGAAACGGATTTTAAAGAGACGATGAATGACCGACCTAATGACTTTATTTACTACAAAATTTTCTCGTAACCGTAAGAGATGTCCCATTAGAGCAATCGGATAAGGGGCCAAGGTTGGGATCTGAAGGTCGCGAGTTCAAGTCCAGGTGCCGCTATTAGAAAACTTATTTCTTTACTTTAAGAAAATGTTTCTTCCTCTGGCCGAGAGGGGCACGGGCCTCTCGGCGGACACCACGATGATAGATAGTAATACATGGGTATTACTAGAAGCGGCTCGTCGCTAAGCGACGGCCGCTTCATAAAATACTCAGTAACAAGAAAGCACGCACGACGACTCCCAAGTGATCCCGAATGCACTTCATTGGATAACAAGAACAAACTAAAATTACTTTGTAAAGATTATAATGCCACTAACAAAGATAATATGTAATGATAAGACAGTAACAGATTTTAGAGTAGAATGGCCCAAGTGTGATGAAATTTAGAAAGAGCTTTTTTTGCATTTGCGATCTCTTTTAACGTTTCAAGTTTTTCATAGATAATGGGAAGATAATTTTTAAAATTTAAATCATCACCGCGAAGGCTTGTGCAGAAAATGTGTTATTTAGCAATTAATAAATAGTAGTTCAGTATCTGCCAATGCCTTGTCCTTTCATGCCAGCCATACAATATGTGACTCGGATTTATAATTAAATTTTCGTTAGTATTTGTGTTCCACCAAACTAGGAAGGAAGTTCAAAAACCGACTATGGAAGGGCAGTTAATAAGCAAGTGGTTCAGTAATTGCTCTTTGTCGTTACAGAAATTACAGATAGCATTGTCTAGAAGGCCGTCACGAAAAAGTGTAGCGCGGGTAGGAAGCTTCTATGGAACTGTGTGTTAATGATATCAAGATCTGGATGCAGTCTCATTTTTTTAAATTAAATGATGATAAAACGGAACTTCTCCTTGTTCATTCTAAATACAGACAAATGCCGCCTCTGCTTCCTGTTGTTGTTGGAAATGAAATGATAATGCCTACTGAATGTGCTAGAAATATTGGTGTTATGTTTGATCACAACTTGACTATGGATCAACAAATCACTTCTGTCTGCAAATCTGCATTTTTTCACATAAGTAACATTAGCAAAATCAGGAAATACATATCTCAATATGCTGCTGAAATCATTGTCCACTCATTAGTTACGTCCAGACTTGATAACTGCAATGCGTTACTTTGCGGTGTTCCTAAGAATCTCACTGCAAGACTTCAACGCGTCCAGAATTGTGCAGCACGCCTGATAGTTGGATCGAGTAAGCATGATCATATTCATCCTGTCCTTAAGAGCCTCCACTGGTTGCCTGTCGAGAGTAGGATCGCGTTCAAGACTCTAGTCCTTACCTTTAAGGCACGTGAGAGGATTTCTCCCAAGTATCTTTAAGACCTCATCACTGACTATGTGCCAACCAGAAGTCTCCGATCTGCTTCAAAGTGTCTACTGAAGGTTTCTTAGAATCGTATGGAAAAAGGGCCTTTTCTGTTGCAGGGCCATTGCTGTGGAATTCCCTACCAATGGATATTAGGTCTCAAAAGTCTTATAGCCACTTTTAAGGAAAAGCTGAAGACATTTCTTTTTATTAAGAGTTTTTCTTAATTTGTAACATATGTACTATCTCATTTACTTTTTATTTTGAATTTTCAGCGCTTTGGGCATTGTTATGGATACAGCGCTATATAAGATGATTATATTATTATTATTTATTTTATTACTTTAAATTGGGACATTATTGTCTTCACTTCGTTTGTTATTGCAAATGGCAGTAGATATACATTTTTGATGTTGTCTCTTGTAAAACCCTAGCGGAGTATTCTATTTTCGGCAGTTGGAGGAGCGAAAACGGTTTTCAGAAGGGCGGAATAAATGGATCTGGTAGTTAGGGGGTAGAAAGAGATGTTGTTTTGATCCGCTTGAGCGGTAACGGGGTTTCCAAGGTACTTTTTCCACATTGCAGGAATTGCGTTAATTAAACCGTAGTACGTACTGAGTGAAGGATATATTCAGATTAAATTTAGATCGAAACTCCTGCCAGTTTAAAAAATTGTTTTGTTCTTTTAATAAATCATTAATCTTAGAAATCCCGGCCTCAAACCAATGCCTATAAAATATAGGTTTTTCGGCTATCAGAATTTCGGCTATTATTCAGTTCCAGATAATTTCATCTTTATGGCCGGACTTGAGATCATATCCTGTTGAGTTTTTTAAACTCGGACCAAAAGTTTAAAATCTTTTCGTAAATTAATGGAAGGTTTTCATGGGCAAGTGTATTGGTTGGGAAGTTGCATTTTGTTGGGAATTATTTTCCAGGAAGCTTGAGAGCCATCTTGAATTATTTTGATCCATGCTAGTTTGAGTGCTTTTTTTCAAATCACACATTTTCAACCCACCATCTTTTTTTTCTCCAATTATAGTGCTCTTTTTAATTTTAGGGGGCTTCCCCTCCCAAATAAATTTGAAAATTATTTTATTGATTTCTTGGATGAAGTGCTCAGGTACAGCTAACACAGACGCCGCGTAAATCAACTTTGAAAGGCCGAGAGTTTTGACTATATTGACCCTTCCATACATAGTAAGATTTATTCGTTTCCAGATTTTGAGAGTTTTTTTTTCCAGGATTTTTATTTTCTCTCCAAAATTTAACGAATCGGCGCTAGCTTGGTTGTAGGAAAAGAAAATGCCAAGAGCACTGATAGGTTCTTTTGGCCACTTAAAGCCGAAGGGAGTGTCCGTTCTTTCTTTCCATTGACCCAACCACATTGCTTCTGTTTTAGTAGTATTGATTTCTAGACCAGACTAAGCGTGGAAATCATTTGAGAGATTCAGTAGGTTTGTCACGGAGTCAAGGTCGCGAACAAAGACTGTGGTATCATTAGCATATTGACTTATTTTTAGTTCATACTTATTGACTTGAATACCTTTGATTATGGCATTCTTTTTCACAGCTCGAGAAAAGAGTTCTATACCGAGAACAAAAAGGACACCGGAAAGCGGGCAGCCTTGTCTGACGCCTCGTTTAAGAGAGAAAAAATTAGATGCATAACCGTTATTCAAGACACAGCTTGGGACATTACTATAAAAAAATGTTGACCCAGTTTTGAATATCCAAGCCGAAATTGAAAAGCCGCAGTGTCTCTGATAGGTAGTTCCATTCAATCGAATCAAATGCTTTTTTAAAGTCAAGGAATATTGCGATGCCTTTTTTATTTGTCCTTTCATTGTAATTTATTATATCGTTTATGAGCCTCACATTCTCGCCTATGTAGCGGGATTTCACGTAAACTATCCAGTTTGGTCGGGGTTAACACTGGAAAATCTGGACCATTTACAGAGTTAATGAAATGTCTGTGAATCTTAAATTTACAGACTTTTTATGAGAGTTCAAATCTGACCTACTTTTACATATGGCATACAAAATATCTGTAAAATCATTTTTATAGATATTTTATACACTTTTTGTGGTATTCCTTTTTAGAATGTTTATGAAATGATTATGAAATTTAACTGCTGAAATAAGAAGGAAAACTGAAAAATTTACAGACTTAACAAAATCTCTGAGGAATGTTTGTAAATTTGACATTTACAAAGATTTTCTATGGTTATTTTATCCTCTAAAATCTTTGTAAATCGGTACAAGTATAGCATTTTAAAATCTCTGTAAATTGACACAAGCAGGACATAGCCCCCATGATGCGGAGTTATGTTAACTGAGATACTACTGTTGGAGTTATTATAACTCCAAAAGGGTAGTGTGCGGCTTTCGTCTTGGATTTCAACAGCGTTTGTTTTTAAATGGCAAGCAGTGCGCGCGGCAAAGAAGGACGGCCTCAAAACTATTTCCTCGCCAAGTTTGTGCTTCCCGAGCGGCTGGGCTCATTTCCCTTTCGGGCGCCATAAGCATTGGCCGTTTGGCCGAGAGGCAAAGTGTTTAAAAATAAAAGGTAGTAAAGTGCCAAAGAGTCGTTTGAAAGACAAACCATACTTTTTGGGCTTAGCCCTTCACTGGAGGTATGTAGATGATTTGAAATTGCGTACTATTGTTCTTTATTATCTTCTGACCGAGAGGGAGCTCGAGGGAGTTGGGTTAGACTTGGGCATGCGCAAACGAGCTCATTCCCGGTAGGCAATTCGTAGTTTTGGCGCCCGTTTCAACTCAAACTTCGACTCGTGGAAGACAGTTTGGGAGGAATTTCTCCCACTTCGAATGGCTTTTTACCTCAAGATCTTAGAATAATGGAATTTAATAGTTTTACAACGTATATGCGACCGGTTGGCAAGCTTCTTCCACGGTAATCGAGTGCTGTTGGTTCAAGTTTTTGGTCTCCATGTTCAGTGATGGTTGCCTTGGTCTGCTGTAGATTTCAAAGGTAAGCATATTGGCCATTTTAGACTGTAATATTTCCAATATATAGTACTGGCTGGGTGTATGTATCTCAAATAGCTTGCTATACGAAGAAAATACAAGTGACTAGTGGTATATTTCCACGGTATATATGTACCACTCGAAAGCATTGCATAACTGCAGTAGTACGTGCAGCTGTATAAAATTATGCTATCTTGCTAATTCACTACCGTGTTTGTTCTTAATACAAGCAAGGGTTAAGCTTACTGCATGTGCAGGTAAGGAATCGTAGCTAAGATTGCGGCAAACTAGGTGCTCAACTGGCTTACACTTGATTAGATCCATTGATTTACCTGTAGTTGGTGGCAAAGTGAGCTTTTGGTGTGATCATAAATTAATGTACTTGTACTTAAACTCAATTATAAATTTTGCTTTCCAAGTGTCTCTAAATTAGATGACAAGACTCCACAAAGTCCCATCCACTAATTACGTATACACTTACAAAATAATGTAAGACCCAAACTCTGTTTCGGGAGCAGGGTTAGCACAACAGTAATACAATGATTGTATTTAATTATGTATGGAACTGTGTGGACATCTTTTGAAATTAGCTTTCCAATTTAAAGGCCTATTTTTCTCCCTTGATCCAATGTTAGCATCTGTTTTTGTTTTGAAATTGCGCTGTTGTTAAAGGAAGGAAACATTTAGCTCTACACTAAAGCATACAGCTGTAGGAGCAAAACAAAGCAACACAGCAGTGTAGACCTCATCACAGAGATCTCATCAAGAAAGAAATTATCACTCAGTTTAGACAATTATTGTAGAATGTCCAGTGGGGCATGAAAATTGCAGTTCATAAAGAGACACAATGACAAGTCAGATTGAATTGACACTGAAGAGTGGAGCCAAGCCACATAGTCCATTAAGCAAACTGACCTTGAACTAAAAACATCAAACATGAGGAAAACAGTTATCCAGACATATACACAATTTACTCATCATCAAATCAGTTTCCAAATTGCAGTAAGTTGGCCCTCAGTGAATTGGTAGAAACTTCAAGGTAAAAAGCACCCAACATGAAACCTCATTTTCTTGTTACAGTACATGTCGTGTAAGTACTTTAAATTTGATAAAAAACAATGCTGTATGAATTGGCCATTACCATGTTGCCACACTTGACTCTTCTGACTTAAAATGGGCCAAAATTTACAAATAGATATACAAAACTTTCCCAAAGATGAAGAAGAATAAACGGAAAACATATTTGCGGCCATTAATTGTGGATAAAACAAGGGCTTCAAAGGTCTAAGGAATTTCATGTCACACGAAATTCATGAATTATTGGTCATGGCGTGTACAGCCTTGTAATGCATCAAGGCTGAAGATGGGTCTTTTAGTTTGAGTGTTCACATCTTCATTGAAGTGCCTACTGTTGTGGTAATGTAACTACATGTATTACAATGTAATTCGGTTAACCCTAACTCGACAAAAAAATCGTGTGGTACAAAATTAATTCTGGCCACAGCTGCCGTCCAATAAAGTCTGCTTGATTTCATATCAGTGACCTGACTGTTTTTACAATGAGAAAAGAAATAGAGACAAAGGTAATTTTTAGTTGTATATATTTTTATCCCAATCACAGTATACAGTAATATGTCAATTAAATTA